>NCKU01000650.1:0-36168 GCA_003675995.1 Dinothrombium tinctorium | reverse complement strand
TTTTTTTGAAAGTTTCGAAAGCAATAATTGAATTGCACATTTCACTGGCAATTAACTTGCATTGAAATCGTTGCAACACTGTTTCGCTGCCCACAAACTTCTAAATTCAGCAGCAGAACGCAATTTATTTAGTATGAATGCTAAATGTTTCTTCGTTTGTTTTTCTGCTTAATATTAAATATAAAAGCTATGATTAAATTATTTCCTTAGACTTAATCACATATTAATTGTATTTGCGAAGTATGTTCGTTTTGTTTGGGGCTAACACGAGGCTCAACTTTTATTGAATGCAGTTTGAAAGAGTTCATTAGCGATGTTTACACACTGTGCACGCGCCAACGTTGCCAACTGCCTTACTTAACGCGCACAAGTCGTCCCATTGTTGTGAGTTTTGTTTAATAGGGATTTTATTTTAAATTCAATCGTTAGTAAAATTCCTTGTACAGTAGGAGACTTTAGTGCAACTGGTAGAATTACACTGTCAAAACAAAATAAGCCGTTGTTCTATGGCAACCGACACATGCGAAAAGCATTTGTATTTCGGCTTTTTTTTCGGCTAAACACAACATATGCTTCTGTGCCATATATTTTACAAACACTGTTGTGCATATTTCACTTGAGATAAAAAAAAACGGGAATTTTCATGACCAGAATATTTTCGAGAATACTGTAATTACAATCTGTTTATGAATTGAAATCTAACAAAAAATTGATGACTAGTGGTCATTATTCATACAAAATGTTTGCCCAGGATAAATTTCATTTCACCAACAAATCAAGTTCTATCGAACTTTTATGTTTTAATCTAATCTTTTCACAAAGCAAATGGTCAGAATTTTCATAAAGAGAGCAAAATAAAGTGGTTATCTGACTCTCCGAGGGCATTTGTTGTGTTTAGTTGTAAACAATAGAAGCAGAAATACCAATGTTTTCTTACATGTCCACCGAATTTGAAGGTGGCTCGTTTTTTGACATTAAGTGTAAATGAGCGTAAATCTGAATAATATGAATGAACATAAAGATAAACAAATTTTATTTGACTCATGTTATATTTATAACAATTGATTTATTTTTTCTTTTTCTCTTTTTTGAAAATTCAATTGGAATAAAATGTAATTATTCTAATGTTAATTTTGAAAACAATGTAGATAACGTCACAGAAGTGTCATAAAAGTGTTCAAAAACTTAATTTGAATTTATTTGAAATGTTTACTTAAACATTCAGTTACTATTTGTCAAATTTTATTCCAGTTAAAATTAAGGACAAAAAAAGATCACCACTTTTGACAGATTATAGTTGAATGCACTCTGGTGCGAGTATTGCGCCATACTCATTTAATGGCAATATTGGCGAATTTTTTGACCTTAACTGCACATCTTAGATAAAGTAAATCTTATTTAGATAAAGTTTATGACACCGACGATGAAAATGGCAATAGGTGGCGATACTCTAGATTTGAGGGAACAGCAGAGAATGTTGTCACTCTTTTGAAGCATTCATATTTTAAATTAGATTGGGGCGTTTGAAACAGAATATTATTTTATATAATCACTAGAGTTTATATGAAAAAAATGTGTTCAACTAATCAACTGCTTCATGAATTATTTCATTATTTTACATTCTCAAAATATTCATTGTGTGTTCATTTTAGCTACTGTCTTCTTTCAATTGTGTTAACCATTTTTTTAGTCGCTGAAACTTTTTTGTCTGCAATAGTAAGTAATACATATAGCTTATATTCTTATAATAATATAATATTGAGTTAGTTAGAAATTTGACTGTGATTATGTCCGAATAAACACCAAACATATATGAACTACTTTGATTAAAAAAAAATCGCAAAGCATTTACCTAAAAACCAAAACATTTTTTTTTTGTTCGAACTAGCATTTTATCATGTTTTTATATAACTCCATTTCCGCGTTTGCTTAATGATTAAACGACGATTAAATTTTAGACATTTGATCGGGGAAAAATTCATCTCTCAAGTCATCTCGAAATCCTTTTTTTCCCTTCCAGTTGCAAATTCAACTCACTTTTCAAATAGCCTGAAATCATGTGAAATTTCTCTTTTTTTTGTCAACAGAAAATAATGGAGTGAAAGTATAACGTAACAGTTTATAATGTTATGTTCCATTTTTTCACTTAAAATGAATTTGCTGAATTTATATTTGTTTACATTAAAACCGACTTGTTTTTCGTTTTACTCGAATACCAACAATTGAATTTTTCATGTTTTTTATGATGGTGAAAAATTATTTTCTTTCAGATTTGCGAACAATTGATGACCAGATGTTTGGCACCCGATTGTCAAATGGGCGGCTTAGGCTGCGATAACATGACCGTGATTTTGGTGTGCTTCTTGCACGGAAAATCTTATGAAGACTTATCATTGCGATGTTCGCTGTCACATGCGAATCGTAATCGGTTACACTCCACAGGCTCATCCGATTCATCACTTCCGTCAACTTCGTGCTCATTTTCGACGCCAGAAACACCTGACGAAGAATTGATGAAAACGCAGGAAGATGAGGAAAGTGCTGTTGTCAAAGTGAATAACAGTGAAAGTGATGAGAACAATAGTTTAAATTCGAGCGAAAATGAAGCACATTCGTCGCGTTTCGCCGATAACGGTGTAGCGGTCGCATAACGATCGTTGATTACTTTAATTGACACATTTTAAATTTAGAAAAAATAAAAGTAATGAGAGAAAAAGTGGTAAAAACGAATCGAAATGATCTTTTATATCCACAATAATTGTTACTGTTTTTCACATTTATTTCGACGATTATATCAATTAACAATATTATTACAACTTATTTATAAAAAAAGAAAGAAAAGTGGTCTTTAGTGACGAGCAGAAGTCACATCGTTTGTAATTAACAAATTAGTAAAAAAAGCAAGAAGAAGCGATTTCAGATTAGAAAACGAAGCAAAATCAAAATCGATGAACATTGCTTTCAAAGTCGAGACTCTCCTCGTTTATTATTCGAAGATTGAGTGATATGTTAAAAACAAACTTTCACTTTTTTGCAAAGAAATTTATAAATAAAAAGATACACAAGTGTGCTACTCTGGGCAAAATAAAGTTTATTACTGCTCATAGAATGCGGCGTAAAATAGTAAACATTTTTTTGTCCACAGTAGTATAGCATTTTCATTTCAATCTTGAACTTACAATTTCACCAAAAATATTACTGAACAATTGAAATATTTGTTAATGTTTTATTGTATTCAGAACGACACTTTTTATTTGCATGTAACTTTTGAAAGCGAAACACATGTTCAAACAAATTTGTGGTCATGATTTTGGTCGAGTGTCGTTTTTTTGAAAAGTACGCTCAAATAATTGTTGCAAATCGGTTTTCTTTTTTCTACTCTCTTTTTCACTTCTCTGTAAATTTAAATATCACTTTACAAACAAAAAACAGTTGAAACAAATTTCAATTTTGTACCAAAAAAATGTGTGAAAACAAGGCGTCAACAAAAAAAAAACCTAAAGAACAATGCCAACATTGTTTGCTAAAATATAATCGAAAACTGGCTATTCGAAATCGACAAAACCCTAGTCAATATTAAGAAATAAAAACTCTCATTTAATTCATGCTTCATTTATTTATTTATTTAAATTACGATTTACATTAAATCTCGGTTAAGAACAGCAATGATCTTAACCCACATTCGAGGCTAGAAGTTAATAATCAAAACGCTTTTTACGTAGCATTGTTTTCTTGATAAGCCAGAGAAAAAAAAGAAGAAGCTTTTCATCATCTTCGCGTTTATAGTCTTTGGCCGTGAGTTATAATATTAAAGAATTAAATTTTAACAACAAATACGAAACTATGTGTTTAATTTTCAGCATCTAGAAAAACATTAAAAAATTAAATTTTAAAGTAACATCATAAATATCTTATGCAAAACGAGAAGAGCGAAAATTATTTTTACTTTTTATCGATCGCTCGTGAAATACTCAATAGAAAATTATTTTCGAAAACAAATAATTCAAAAAGTTTATTTCGAAACTCGAAAAAATGTAGGAAAAAGGACAACATGCAATTCTTCGAGTAACATTTTGATATATTTGGCTTAAAAAATATCTTGAGTAATAAAAGTAAAGTTTTAAACAATTTAAAAATCAATCGTAACTATGGCGATTTGCTTCTCAAAACTTAAATATTGTCATTCGTAATAAGTTTGAATAGCGCTTAAAAAAGTAAGCAAAGCAGCTCAATGCATTAATTTTCTTCTCTTTAATCAGTTGCTAATTTTGAAAACAATGGATCGCTTCTCGTTGTTAAATGATTACGCTTCGTTTAAAATATTCGCCACTCTCGCTCTTAGCGATTTGCTTCAATTGCGGCTGGTTTCGAAAGCGATGAATGTTAAAGTGGACCAATATTTGAAGAGCGTAACGAAGACGATCACGTTCGATTGGAGCGTGAAAACTTTTCAGCAGGTCGATTTTCTGTGCGATCACTTCTCGAATGCGAGCACACTGCGTTTGAATCACTTTAAACTTCATTTGAAAAAGTTCACTTCGCTTGCTCGCAAAAAATTACCTCAAATCAATAGTTTGATACTCGATAATCTATCGGCAAACTTCACCGACAACGACGCTTTCTATATTTCGAAAATGTTCTCGAATATCAATTATTTATCGCTTCAAATCACAAATTCTTACGAAGACGAACTTCTAACTGATGCCGGCATATCGCGAATGCTGCGAAAATTAACAAAACTGAAACGCTTGACGCTGCGCGCAGACACGAACATTCCGTTCAGAACAAAACTCGCGATATTGGCGATACCAAACACTGTAACAACTTTAAATCTTTACAATATTTCCATTGCAAACGAAGATTTTCTTTTATTTATTGAAATGAAGAGAAAAATATTCGAAAGATTGAAATACAAATTCGAAACTTTCATACCCAATGGTCAGTTTTATTTCGAGCAGATTTGCAATAGCTGCGAAAATTTAAAAGAACTTATCTTCGAAATGGGAGAGGTGGAAATCGATAATTTGTCGATTAGAAGAGCAGAATTTTTAACGCATTTGAGCTTCAATTTCGCACGTTGTTCGTTTGAGAGCTCGTTTGCGCAGCTAACAAACGTTAAGAAATTGTGTTTTCGAGTTGGCGAAGTTTCTGATGAGCAATTAGCGTTTATTTTATCTCGATTTCCTAATGTTGAATCGCTATTTATTCGCGAATCGCTTAGCAAAGCGTCGAAATCAACATTCGAAGCTGTTTCGAGACTCAAGCGGTTGAAATCATTTGCCATTTACGCGGAGGAAGAGGAAGGCGTTGAATGGATGAAAATCTTTGCTTTTTCTCAGACTTGCGCCAATTATTATGTCGACAAACAAAGCATAACAGAGTGTGAATTAAATGATTTGGTGAATACGTTTGTAAATATTGGCGAAAATAGACGCGAGCAAGAGATTAAAGTGACTATTTTCGGCATTAAACTAGTTGAACTACAGATTTTGCCTGAAAATTTAAAGATTTTTACCGAAGAATCTACTAGAAACGGAAGCTTTGATCATTTTTAAGAGCTTATTTATTTCTTCAATATTTTAGCTTCTGTAATAATAATTTCATAAGAATAATAAAGACAAAAATTTGTTTGTTTTGATTCAACTTTATATAGTCAATTATAAAAGAATTTTTTATCTTCCTCTCATATCATTTCAATAGATAGCAAATAAAGTGTTTGAATCTTAATTTTATCGTCACCTACCGCAACACTATCATGCATCGCCTAAAAATCTAGAATTGCTTTAAATACTCAAAAAAACCTCTCACAAAATTAAATTTTAAGCTTATAATGACAAAACAATTGTTTCCTGAATTAAATCATGTTGCAATGCTTATTTTTAATTTCTTCCTCAAAGTTTTTTTTCTCTATTATGATTAAACAAAAACATTTTTGTTTTTTATCAATGACGAATTGCGTCTATTACTTCTGAATTTCCTCATTTTCCTCAGAAGAAAATAATTTCTTGATTAAAAAAAATTGTCTTGATAAATAATTTAATCAAAACTTTCGGTAGCAAAGAAATTTGAGGAAATTTCTCATTAAAAAATGAAAAAGCACCGAAATCGAAAACTTGTCTGCCATTTACAAAGTAAATTGTCATTCGAGAAAGAACAGGAGTTACAAGGTAATTAATTTTATTTAAACTTAAACGCAAAATTGTATCTGCAAAAGAAAAATTGAAAACTGAAATTTGAAAATTTTCGTTTTTTTAACATTCCGTGGAATGTATCGATAAAGAATTCGGCAATCGAAAAATAATCGATAAATAAACAAAATGATAATCTGAAGCGAATTCAACGCGATCAATGAGAAGCTAAATAAAGTGGCTTTATCTTGATCTCTCTCGAAGAAATTAACTGACGTCAAGAAGCACATGAAACAAAATACGCGACAGCAAAAACCAAAATGTTCGTTGTTTAGTGTACGACAAATAATTTTCTTTTCCTTGGACTCATGTCAAAAAAAAGTTTTTAAAAAGTTTTTACTTTACGATTTATATGAATGGGACTTTTTAGTGTCGTTAAAGCGTACTTCAGCGCTTAATTTCCTAGCCAAAACAATCAACATCGTTAAAAACTTAAATAGCAGCAAAATAGCTTAATTCGCATCATTTCGAATCATGTATGCGCGGTTACTCTACCTGCTTCTCATTATAATTAATGCGATATTTGCTGAAAGAATTCAAGAAAGCGATGATCAAACATCAGTTATCAATGTCGTGAATGCAATTGAAAATTTTTACTTTTCAGGAGCTTCAATTGCATTGCAAATTGAACAATTACTCAATGAGCATTATGCAAATGTTTCAACAACGTGTGCTTCAAGTCTTCGAATACTCGTAAATGGATTACGAGACAAACATTTGCAAGCTTATAAATGTGAGTAAAACCACTTGATTATTTCTTTAAATACTTTCGAGGCTGTCTAAATTTACAAAAATATTTCGAAGCGCTAAATTTGCTTGTTTCGACAAATTTTTGTACTTTTTTTTATTTTACTTTCCTAATAGTTTTAGATTCATGTGGCAAAGTAGAATCTGGAATACTTCTAGGAAATGTAAATGGTTTTGGCAACTATGAGCAATGTGTTTCGGCTAAATATGAAGATGAAAATTTGACATTCGACGGAAAATATTGCTTAATAAGAGTTGAATTCGGTCTCGACAAATATAAGCCAAGAAAAGATGAAATTGCTTTTCGCACTCAAAATTCGCTTCTCGATTATTTTCTCAAACACCTTCAACTCTCTTATTTCAAAGGCTCTTTTTTCGGCATTTGCATACCTTACACTTGTTCGCAACACGAGCTTGAAGATTTACTTCGCAAATGTAAATATTGAAAATAATTGAATTTAAATATGAATTTTTAAAATTCATCAGCTTAAAATTGTTATTAAAAAAATTTTATTTTCGTTTAGAGTTCATAAAATTTTTCAATTACTTTAAAAATTGTTCGTTTTAATCTTTGCTATTTATGCTTTCATTTTAGACACACGAAACGAATTGTTCACTGTATCAGTGCTCGATCCGTGCTTCACTTCGAGTCCGCCACTATCATTTACTATATTGCAGATTTTCTGTTTGTGAGTTCTTCTCAATTTTCTCAAACTGCTTCACATATTAAATTTCATTTAAATCATTGATTTCAGATGCATCTTAATTTCATTCGTTGTAGTTGTCTCAATATCAACACTTTTAAAAGTAAAGCGTTTAGAAGCATTTGATATGATTGAGAACAGCAAAAAAATTTTCGACTCGAGCAGAGGAAAATTCAAATTTTTGGATGGAACACGGGTTTGCATAATATTCGTGTTCTTCCACTATCACAGCGTGTTTCCGGCCTTTTTCTATATTCAAATGTTTAATTGTATGATGCTTCTTAAGAATACTTGTCTACAAGATTTAGTTTACGAGAAGTCGTTGAAATTTTTTACAATTACAATTCAGAACATGAAAATTTTTTAAATCGGTTTCAGAGTAAAATTATACAAAACGAAATCTGTGTGTAGACAAGTGATTATCTTCATGTTTTAATATTGAATTGCTCATTAAATATTTTAGATGGTCGGCTTTTACATTGGATTAATGAAACTTGGCTTTTGTGGAGCGTTTATGAAGTTGGATTTGGTTTAATCGCTCAAATGTTCATGCTAAGGTTGTCATTATTATTCGGTTAAACATAAATTCATTAACAAAATTTTTTTCACAGCGGCTTCCTTTCATATATCGCATGGAACAAAAAGTTGAAAGCGAAGAGAGGCGAAATTTCATTTGCTCATTACATTGGGTCTCGATTGTTTCGGTAAGTTACGAGTTTAAATGTATTCGCAATTATAAGCAGCAAAATTACATTTATTCGTACAGTACACAGCCAGCGTTGATAGGAGCTATTTTGGTGAGCTCGATAAGCTCAAAAATCGATCATTTTAATACTCAAATATTGATCGTAGATTACACTCTTGTCACCTACTTTCAGTAGGGATCCTATTTACGTTCAATTGGCAAACAATCAATCTTCAAATTGCATCGAAAACTGGTGGTTAACTGTTTTACAAATTAATAATTGGCAAAAATACGGATTAGACATGGTAAAAAAAAGTTGAAAACTTTTTTTTCTAAGAACATTTATCATATGACTGATAGAAAACAAAATTTGATGCGAAGCAATGTTTGTACTCTTGAACTAATTGCTTTTCATTTTTTAGTGCATCATACCATCTTGGTTCTTAAGCGTAAACTTTCAACTTTACGCTTTTAGCTTCATTTTGATTTTACTTTTGCACCGAAAACCATACGTCGGTGTCTGGCTTACCATAGCGAGCATTGTTTTTTGCATTTTAATCTCAGCCATTGTCACTTATTTGTATGACTATTCACCTTATCTTAGTGCTCTTGATTTTGTCGAGTAAGTTGATATGCAGTAAGCTTAGCATCAAAACTGATTGTTCCAGCGAATACTCAACTCTGCTTGGTCAAATTTACTTACCAACTTATTTATATGGCCCTCAATACTTCGTTGGCTTGTTAATAGCTCATGCATTTGTGAATGACATGAAAATACACAACGAGGTAAATTATTTTCGAATCAAATTGTTCATCTGAATAACTTTATTACAAAAGGATTTACCAAACAATGCTAATGATTATTGTTACATAAACCCTTTTGCTATCAAAGTATTCAAATGCGATTGTGTGAACTATCAAAATCATCGATATTACAATTATATGTTTACTTAATTTATTTGAATGAACACGCTGAAAAACAGATCGTTCAAGAAACGGGCTGGATTTTGGCTACACTCTCTTTTGTGTTCATACATTTCATTCCCTTTGTTTGGAAATTTACTCCTGTGAATGGAAATTTTTTTGCTCGCCTAGCGATTGCCGGTTTGAAATATATTTTTAATTTAAGTTAATAAAATTTCTGCGTTAAAAGCACTTTGGAGGCCGATGTACTCGATCTTTTTCGCTTGGGCTCTTTATTCAATGGCGTTTAGAAAAGGAGGTGAGTTTAGCATAACCGAAGAAGATAAAAAAGTTCTTATGATTTAGGCTATTTACAAACATTGCTCGAGATGAAAATATTTTTACCTGTTTCGCGAATGTCTCTATCGATATTCATTGTTCAATTTGTATTCATTTTTTATTTCTTGGGTACACAACAGCAGCAGAAACAGGCTTCATTTTTCACATTGGTATGAATTCTCTCGTTGTTTTCGCTTATACATTTTTTCTTCCTCATTCACAGATCGAAAACGAAATCATTTCAGCATTATTTTGCATCATCTTAGGTTATTTTATTTATATTTTATTCGAGGCACCTTTCAGTAACATCGCCGATTCCATATTCAAACCTCAAGTGAAATCAAAATTGAGTAATGGTCAGCTTAGTGATTCCGATTTTTTGTCAAGAAAATACTCGTAGCAATTTGATAAATTGTTAATTGTGTGATTACATTTTAAAGTATTGTCAACATTCTTTTCTTTGATAATAATCACGATTTTAATAAACATTTCTAGATGGAGACTTACAGTTTAATAAAATATTTGAAAAATTAAATATTTTCTAAAGTAAGGAAACCCCAAATGAAATGTTAAAAAAAAGAAATTTTTCTTGAATTTCTCTACATTATGGAAGGAATTTTCGGATTTGTCGCTATTTTCTCGATCTTTTTTACCAATACATCCATCGATTGACTTTCTCTTATTTCTTTTGATATTTTTTCTAATCTTTGTGCCATTTCAGAGTTGTTTAGTAATTCGTCGATTGCTTTTAATAATTGTTTCTCTTCCACTGTAAAAGGATCGAAAAAGACACCCACTTTCGACTCAACTGCTCGCTGAGCATTATCAGGCTGATCGCTAAAAAGCGGCATTACAATCATCGGCTTACCAAAGTAAAGCGTTTCAATGAAAGTGTTATTACCGCCGTGCGTGATCACCAAATTGACGAGCGGAATAATTTCGAGCTGAGGAAGGAACGGCTCTCCCCACATATTTTCTGCTAATTCAAGTTGATCATGAAATTTTCCTTTCACCACAATTATTTTATGTTTACAGTTTGCCAAGAGTTTCACTAATCGAGACATCAAACTGGGAATATTCGATCCTATAGAGCCCAATGATAGATAAATAAGCTTCTCGTTTTCTCGCTTGAAACCGGCAGGCAATTGAAAATTTTCGGAACTTTTACGAAGACTGTGATTCAATACATGCCATTCATCGCCCAACGGACATAGACGCAAATAATCATCCATCAATGGTTTTGGATAAACACAAACATTAAGATTTGCTGATAAATGTCGCAATCGATATTTCTCTAAAGGAGGAACGCCCTTTTCTTCAAACCATTCGTTTACTTGGTGCCATAGTTCACTTCTTTTTTTATTCAGAGACTATATGAGAAATTTTCATTACAAAATTTACATTTAATATAAGAATAAAAGCCATTCTGATTTAAGCTTAAATTAAATTGAGATTATCTCATCAATTCTTCGTATTTTTTTAAATTACCTCGTGTAATCGTGTCAACCACGTTTTAAAAAGATTTTGGAATGAAAAAAAGTTAAAATGCTTACCTCTCTAAACGAGCTCCATTCACGTTGATCGTTTAAAGGCAAGCCAGAACATAATGGCGGCAATCTTTCATCGTCAATTTCATAAAGTGGATTTGCAGAGCAAACATTGATCAATGGTAAATTCGCTTTGATCAAACAAGGAAAGGTGAATGCGTGGTCGATAATTACAACATCAGGTTTCACTTTTGGAATGATTTCAGCGATCTGTTTATCAGCAAATTTCACGTCTTGAAAAATTTTCTCCAATGCATCGTAAGTCCAGCACACTTTTTCGATTGTTGGTTTGCTAAAAGTTTTGTCTGCGTCTTTCAGGAACCTAGTTCCAGACTCATCTACCGCCGTTACATTTTTTTCCTTCTCATCATACACTTCTTCTTCGAAACCTAATTTTTCGTATTTACCTTTCCATCTGCTTTCTGTGGCGAACACGACTCGATGATTGCTTCGCTTCAATGCGAACGCTATTCCAAGCACTGTGTTAATATGGCCTATACCATTGATCGATACACATAATGCAGTTAACTTTTCATTAGCATAACCACTAATCAAACTCATTTTCGTTAAAAATTGCTTTATTTTAAAATTAAATCGAGAGAACGCGAGAGTACAAAGAAATGTCGAAGTATTTTTACTTTTTTTAAACACTTGAGCTAGTTTTTGAAAGCTAAAATAGTGAGTGAGGCGTATTAAAGATAATGTGCGAGAACTAATTTAATCTGAATTTTTTATAAATCAATCGAAAGTGGATAATGTTAACAATAGCTAATACGTTAGAATTTTATTCATTTTTTCGCGTGATTTGAGGGCTGTTATTTCATCATATTTCACTTATACATCTAGTGCCCAAGTTCAACAATGCCGAACCCGCCAATAACCCGGAAGCTAAAGGGCTGCCCTGTCGCGTAAATCCCGTTCCTTGTCAAGCCGGTTATCTCGTTAACCCTTCCTCGAGTTTAACCCCTGATTCATAAAACTTTTTAAACCACAATAACCAGCACAAGTATGTACAATTAAATAGAACCGTGAGTGTTCATTCATTTATGGATACTCGCTATTGAAAAAAATGAAAATTTTTCAAAATGTTAATAAGTACGAATAATTTTGAAGAGTAGCAATGTCAAAATTAATTATTAATTTATCGAACCATGACTACTTCAAAATTGAACTTGAAAAGTAAATTGTGTTTCAACTTGATTACTACCGGATTCGCATTATTTCCTCACAAAAATTCAATTTAATTGCTTCATTTTAGTACCTCAAGTTTACACGCAAACATTTTTTGGCCTCATCCTAATTCAATGAAATTTTGCATTAAGAATTATCCTATCATAGGTGCGAACTTTGCGCGTAAAGCAAGTTATTCGCCTACAAACCTTGACATTTCATTTATGGCAAACAAATTTTGTTTTTCTTGATTAAGGGTCGAAATTTCAGCCGATTTTTATCGATTTGTTCTAAATTGAAGTACTTTTAACTACTATCCATAGATTTCATTATAATGAAAAAAGTCTGATAAAGCAAAAAAAAAAAAATGCTTTTAAAGCATTTATCGTGAATAACCATAGAGATAAAAATGTTATACGTTTATGTGAAGCATCTAAAATTTTTATTATTTAAAAAAAAACCGGATAAAAATCGGTTGAGGTTTCGATACATAGAAAAAAATTGCCTTAGATTAAATGTTAAAGTTTTCTCACGAATAACTTGCTTCACGCGCAAAGTTTGCTTACATGATGGACAAACTTTTAATGCACACCTTAAGTTCTATCTATTACTAAATTTAATTGAAATCGGAATTGGACCAAAAAAATTTAGTTTACTAGTTAGTTTGATGTCTACGTTATCGCTTCTTTTACATTCTAATTTTTTTTAACTTACTTTATAAAAAAAAGCATAAGCAATTTGAGTCAATTAAGTGATAGAATGAGCAAAAATAAAACTTCGAATTAATTTGCTTAACAATTAGCTTAACAGTATCACGAATTCAAGAATAACTATTTCCGAAGCAGTTACTTGTACACAAAAAAAAGAAGAAATCAATACATTTGAACAACTTATTTCAAAAGTCAAATTGAGTCATTGATTTTGAAATTGCGAAAAGTGTTTACGTTCGTTGGCTCATTCACAATTTGTAGTCTGTTGTTTTTGTTAATTAAGCGAAAATTTTCAAAACGTAAATTGGTTCACCTTGTTGTTAATTATCGACGATGATTATCTCGAACGAATTGAACGCTTCAATTAGTATTTTAAACTTTGAAAATAATGAAAAAAACCAAAATTAATTTTTTTAAAATTCTCTTTAACCTCTAAAATACGAATTTTGTCGCTAATGCAAATAAGCTGGTATTCCGGTGTTCGTAATACTTATTTTCCTTTCTATTGAGTTTAAACAATAACGCTTCAAATTTAACATTGTTAAATTTTTTTTCTTCAAAAAAAGACAAAATTTTCAAACCTTGCATAACTTAATTTTGACAAGCTTTAAAGAGTATAAATAGTGATTTTCCTCAGCAATGTTTCAATAGATTTCAAACCGAAAGCAAATTCGCCTGTTTTTTAGAAGAAACAAAAATGGTATTCTAACTTCAAATCTTTGTTCTTTAATTATGTTCAAACTTTATTTCATGAAATATGAAAATTAATTTTTTTCCTTCTTCATTTTAGCAACTTTATAAATTTGCATTCATTTTACTATGCTTCGTAATTGCTTGTGTTTCTGGAACTCTTAAAAGAAAAGGTTGAAATTCATATTTAAAAGCCTTTTTTGCTAACAATTTTTTTCTAGTATCAATTGGTCCCATTGGCGGTTACGGTGCATATGGAAGCATCAAACCGCTCGGACACGGGGGTTATGGTGGCTATGGAGGCTACGGAGGTTACGGTGGCTACGGAGCAAGCTACGGAACTGGTTACGGAGGATACGGAGGCTATGGGTATTAAAATTGCGAATTTGCAGTACCTAGCACTTCTTAAATAGTGAAAACATTTTTATCGATTTATTAAGTTTTTAGCACTTTTCATTAATGAGATGTTATCTTTTATTTTCCTTTATATTATCCAATTTTATCGATTTTTTAAAATTTATTTTCATAGTGTTAACTTGTTTAAAATATTCTTCACGTATCTCAATAAACTTTTTATTCAGTAATCCAAAATTTCACCATTCAAAAACAATGAAAAGAAAAATTATTTGACCGCAATTCCATAGTAATGCGGAAAAATGGGCAAAGTGAATCCATATTTCGCTATTTCTCTATACTTTATATCGACGCTTGAAAAATGAACAGATTCAATCATGAAATCTATTTTTCGAGTCAAGCGGCAGCCAGCTCCGATAATATAAGTGAGTGGATTCAGCAACCATTGAATTAGATTATGAAACATTTTGCCTCGAAAGCGCCCGTGTTCAAGAAAAATCCATTTTCCATCACTTTTCAGCACGCGCTTGATTTCTTTGATGACACGATAAGGATCCTCAACACAGCAGAGTAGAAGCGTTGAAACTACGATATCCATCGAGTCATCGGCAATTTCTTTCATATCTTCAGCTTTACAAAAGACAAGCTTCTCGAGCGTTATTTCGTACTTTTTCACGTTCTCTTTTAAATACTTTTCAAAATGATCGTTCACGTCCAATGCAGTGATGCGAAAATTGGGCGGATAGTATTGAAAATTTGCGCCATTTCCGATTCCGATTTCGAGCACTTGTAAAGTATTGTGTGGTGAGTCTAGATTTTTCAATGGCTTGAGTAGCTCATCTTTCGCTGGACCGAAAAACAAAAACAATTTGGGTTCAAGCCACGAATGGAATGCCGCAAAAAATGGTCGCAACAGACTGAGTAGCATGTTCTAAAAAATGAAAATATTCATTTTAAATTAAAAATAAGCAATTGAAAATCGAGCGATCAGAAAACGAAATGAAGAAAGAAATTATTTTCTTGCTTTTTACTTTTCTCACTTTCTTGCTTTTTACTGAACCTCAACTAACGCAATAATTTTTATTACTCAAGCGTAAAATGAAGAAGAAGCGAGTTTCTGACAGTTAATGGTTAAACATTAACAATGGCAAAAGAGGATCTTTTGTTTTCTCTTGTATTTAACAAGTGGCCTGAGATTAAGTTTGAAAAAATTGGCAAAAAAACAAGTGATAAAAGGCTAAAAAAAACATTTTTCAATTGCTTGTGATTAAAGGTAATCACAACACCTTCACATCACATCACATTTGATTAGATTCATTGTGAAAAAGAGCCTATCCTACAATTGAATATATTCACTTTTTCAAAATGATTTGTTTTAAACCGAAAGCACGATTTTTCAGTTTGAAATTTACAGTTTCTTTAGAAGTTAAATAGTCAATAGAACGTTAATTTGTGTTAATTCTTAAAGTGAAGGTTGAGTTCAGAGATGCTTTTATTTGAAACAAAGCTCGAAACAGAATGAAAATAGAGATTTCAAATCTGCCGATTTCTTCGATTCTTTTATCTGTCATTTATCACATTTAAACAGTCCAACCCATGTTTTTGTTCAACCATGATAGATAGCAAATAAACTCTCAGGCAAACGCAGAAAATGTCTGCTATTTATAAAGTTTCGAGAAACTTGCTCTCCAAGATGTTAAGTTTGATCTAAAACGCATTAATGTATCTGAGAGACGTGATTTTGGGACCATCCGCGTCTTTCTTGGTCATGCTGTGAGTCTCGGAAAGAGTGAGTTTCTTGATATTTTTTTTTCCACCAATTTTGATCCAGAAATTTTGTTGACACATTCTTCCTTTTATTGATCACTCTGTGTTCAATAAATATCTTTGTACTGCTTTTCATTTTGTTGTAATTTATTAAAAACAAACATTTTTCGCTTGAAAACGGCATGTTTGTGGAACACCAGATAACTTCTGAATGCATCAACCGATTTGTTAATTTTATCTGTGGTTTTGTTTCGCGAATGTTCTTGCACAATTGTGTGAAAGTTTAAGTTTTTTTGGTTCAATAGTTCAAAAGTTATTCGACTTTATATGGGTTGCGTTTTAATTCACACACACCCGTATGCATCTTGTCATCAACTGTTAACCGGTGTTAAGTGTTGTACGAGAAAAACGATTAAAGCAACTTATCGCAAACTCTCCCGTTTCCTGTACGCGAATGAAGTGTTTGGGAGTGGTTACGCTTGTCTCTTTTCACGTTTTGAATTCTAGCGTGAAACAAAAGGAGTAGCGGAATAATCAGAGAAAACAGAAATGGCGTTATGCAGCTCGCACAATTTCTTACCAGCCATGTAAAATAGCGAAATTCAATGTCGAATAATGCGCTTGCGGAGAGAAAAAGTATTGCCAAGGCTGTTACTTGCAATTTTTTTTATGATGAACACACGCTGCTTAGCAATATTGATTGCCCTATTTCCTGCATATTCAAACCAAACGAAGCAAACACTTGAAAAGCTAGCATAAATAAATAAAAAGAATGAGTGTGCAGCAGAAAAATTCACAGTTGAAAATGAAATCTTTGCTAAAATACGCGTAAAAAAATTCTTCCTTAAAAGGAAATACGCGAAACAATATTTTCGAAGTGCATGTTATTGAAATACTAAAACGCTGATCACGTAAAGAAGCGAGCGCAAAATGTCGTGGCAAGCAATCTCGTTGAACGGTATTGAGTTGATCAAAGCGTTTGAGACATGCAAGCTTCAGGCCTGTCTCGATACAAGAGGAAGATGGTCAATTGGTTACGGACACCACGGGCCCGACGTAACCGAAGAGACGGTGATCGATGAGCAGCTGGCGGATGAATTGCTTGAAGATGACCTGCTAGAAGCTGAACAGGCTGTCAACGAGCTCGTTCATGTGATGCTTACGCAGGAACAATTCGATGCACTTGTTTCGTTCACGCTCGACGTTGGAGTCGAAAACTTGAAGGAAAGCGCTTTGCTCAAGCGACTGAATCAATGCGACGAAAAAGGCGTTTTAATCGAGTTCTTACGATGGGTTTACTGCAATGACAGTGTCGTGTCCGATTTAGTAGCGCGACGAAAAGCAGAAAGAGATTTGTTCGCTTCTTGTAGAATGCTGTGCACTCCTAAAGACATTGGTACGCATGAATTGAGCGAAGGAGTGAAAATAAGCCACTACTTTGCTGCGAGTAACACTGCCTCCATGGTCGGAATTGGAATCAAATTTTGAACTTCCGGTTTATGTCGAATCCGTTTTAACACGCTAAACATGCCAAAAATACGATAGAAATTATTTTATTACATTTTAGCCTAACGAATAGTTTTCTTGATATTAATTTCAAAATTAAAAAATTTGTCACTTCCAAAGTGGCTTTTTAAAAACTCTTAAACAATGTTCTTTATCATTATTTGCATTTTAAACCGGTCTTCGACTTATTGGTTTCAAGTGTACGTTTGTAATGGATCCGCTTTACCATTACCAACAATTACAACGCGGCTCACTCATATTCCAAAACAATTTTTTTAAACATTCGCTCCTTTGCTTGCACTCTCACGGCAGCCATTTCTACCATTTCCCGAGTTCAACTTCTCTGCTTTTACAATCATCGATTGTCGCTCTTCCTTTCTTTTACGATTCATCGTAGATAAATAGGCCTAAGACTTATTTCATAATTTTTTTTTAATTTGGTTCGAACATTAATTGAACGATCGAAGTTTTGCGATAGCGTGTATTACATCCGATTCGTGATAAAAATTCAGAACAGTTGCTAGATTTTAGGATTGTGAAAGTTTTGCACCTAACGCTTCTAAACTTTGAAATATGTTTGTCCACAATTGATTGTGAAATTAAGCCCGAAATCCCCGAAAGTTTTTGAAGCTTATTTTGCAAACATCTAAATGCTTCTTGTCTCCTGAAGTCAACCAATGAAGAATACAAGAAATGAATAAGTTAGATGCGAGTGTACCGAAAAATATTGTAAAATAAAATTAAGAAATTAAGCTAAAAAAATTATATCATTCGATGGAGGAGAGTAAAATGAATTCAAAGAAGCGGTCCTCTAATTCAACCGACCAACAATAACAAATTGTGAAATGCTTTTGTCGTGCACTGTATTACATTCATTTTCAGAGCCTACTCTAAGTCTGAAAACGATCATAAGGAGCTGTTATCCAACAATACTTTCTACTCGCTTAATTTTGTTAGACCTTTTCAAATAAAAGTACGCAACTTCCTTTCTTATTTTGCACGCTGTTTCAACCGGTAAATACCTCTTTCTGCGCCACCTTTCGGAGGGTACTAAAAGCTAAACTTTGAAATTTTTTAAATGAAGCAATCAAATGGAAAGTTACGAAAATCGAGTTTCACTGTCCAAACACAACAATCATTTCAATCATTTGAATTCAATTCACTTTGCGACAAATTTAGAGTTCACAAGAAGGTTACAAACTGTTTTATGAAACATTTTGATTACGATTAGATCTAAGGCACTCGGAGAAGTTTTGTATTTTGTTTGAATAAAAGCAAAAAATTTTACGATAAAGGAAGCGAAAAAGAGTTCCTCGTGAAAAAATTTTTATTGTTTAATTTCCGTTGAGCTGGTTTTTTGGTTACTAGGAAGGACGCGCCCGCTTCCTTCAACAATGTTGTCGAAAGCAAAACTTTCGTTTCGCTAAAAAATTTTTAAACTTGATCGAACAAGCTTATTTCAAATAACCATGCTACTGTTGAAATTGAATTCGATCATTTTGATTTTACTTTTCTTCTTAACAGTCAATAAATCTTCAGCTTATCATTACTGGCAATCGAAGAATCAAGGCAGAGTTTTCAAGCTAAATGGTCTGATCGAAGCGATAAACGAATTCAGCTTCGAACTTTACCAAGTGGTGAATAAAGGAAACGAAAACGAGAATCACTTTTATTCACCGATCGGCATTATTTACGCGTTTTCAATGTTGATGATCGGCGCTAAAAAAGACTCTGAATTAGAAGTGTTTCGCGGATTGCATTTGGATCAAAATTTTCGTACGCCTGAAGAGGCGCACAAATCGTTTCGCTTGCTGCTGAAAGTGCTCGAACGAAACGCTAATTACTCGTTGGATATGGCGAACATAATACTCACGCAAAAAGACAATCGCTTTTTGAAAGAATTCACGAAACGATTGGGAAGCTTTTACAAAGTGGCGATCGGGGAGGTCGATTTCTTGCGAAACGGTCGAAAAGTCATGAATTACATCAATCAATTTGTTTCGAATAGTACTCACAATAAAATCAAAGATTTCGTTAAGAGACCGTTAGATCCGTTGACGAGACTTGTGATATTGAATGCGGTGTACTTTAAAGCCGAATGGAGAGTAAAATTCGATGGTTTATTCAATAAGGAAAGATTGTTTTATAACAATGGCAAAACACCTAATGAAGTGACGTTTATGTTCAATTACGGCGGTTTCGGCTATTTTGAAGACAAAGTCAAGAAATACAAACTACTCGAAATGCAGTACAGCGGTGAAGCGAGTTTTTTGCTTTTGCTTCCATTCGAGAAAGATGGCTTGGACAATGTTTTACAGCAAGTAACAATGGAAGAAATTTTGCAGCCGTTGGACGAAAAGGAAGTCAGCGTTTGGATTCCAAAATTCAAACTCGAAGGCGAATACGATCTGAAAAAAGTTTTGCCCGATTTAGGAATCAAAGCGATTTTCGGTCCAGGCGCTGATCTTTCCGGAATCAATGGCGATAAAACGCTATTTGTTACTTCCGGTGTGCATAAGGCGATGGTCGAAGTGAACGAAGCCGGCACTGAGGCAGCCGCAGCGACTTCGATAACAATTCTGACCCGACTTTCGTCTCGATACGTGATTGACGCTGATCACCCGTTTCTTTTCATTATTCGAGATACTAAATACAATCTCATCTATTTTATGGGTAAAGTTAATATTTTGTGAGTCAATGAAAGTTGTTTTGTGAAATTTGTCAAAAAATAAATAAACAACAAACATCCTGCTTAAAATTTAAAATTTAAAAATTTTTACATTTACACCTGAAAAGCGGCAAATTGCAAATAAAAATGAAATATGAACAAAAAAAAGTGTAAAATTCGTCATCTCGTTCCAATAACTTGCTCAAGAGCTTGCCAACTGCGCCACTGTACCGATCGTACCCTAGCTCGCTTCAAGGAGTATACCAAAAATTTTTTATACGTCGGGCTTAATTTAAAAGATTTGACAGTTTCAATGAGCATTTTAAGATGATAAAAACGTATGTTTGCTGAACTCGGAAGCTGAAAGTTGATTTTGTAAATATTTTTTAAGGAATGACTAAAAAGTATTTGTGCAAACATCTCACGAGAACCTCCGATTGACACTTGAATAGCTTGTCACTTGTCACAAGTATCAAAAAAATTTTATTTTTATCTTGTATAAAAAATAATTTGAATTTTCTTCCTTACAATAAGATTTCTCAGCTCTGTTTTTATTCACGAAAATAATATTAAAAGTTGAATTTAAATACTTCTTTTGTATGAATTTGATGAATGAACAAAATTAGGAATGATAAAAGCTTATATCCAATTAACTTTTGATAAAATCATAAACTGTTTGAATAATATTTTTATCTTTAACCATATTTAAATGGTCACCGTCTGGTACAACTTTATACAAAAATTTATGTTTACTGTTCGTTGACCAATAAAGACACGATCTTAAACTGTTCTCATTCACAGTTCCATCACCATTTCCATTCACTATGGTTGGCTGTGAAGGAAACAAATCTGTTGATGGATATTCTAGCATTTCAGGCGTTTCCAAGCCTATTCCGTGAATGCAAAAGAGATCAACGCCAGGATGGTCCATGTTTAATAGAAATTTCGTATCTTGCCACATCATCAAACTAATTGTGTCATTAATATCGATGAAAAATTGTTCGTAATCATTTACGTGATAAATTTTTGATGGAGTCACAACTAGCGGTTGATCATTTGAGAAAACGTCAGGACGAGGCAATAAATATGCTTTTCAAAATATTTCGCTAAATAAAAATTGATTTATATGAAGATGCAAAATTACCCGTGCTTGGAAACGATCTTTCCATGTCTTTGAAATCTTCATTTTTAACAAAAAAGTCGCCGATATTATATCCTCAAAAAAAAATCTTCTTGATTGAGAGCAATGGCAAACAACTTACCTATAGTTGAAGCTCTGAGCGCCATCACTGCCCCACCCCAAGGTGCTCCAATTGATACTAAAGCTTTAATATATCGCTTCTTCCAATGTGTTGGTACTCTATGTAAAAAGTAAAGCGAGTGCAAACAGCCCATAGAATGACAAACAAGCACGTTTGTTCGATTATGATTAAGTCGATAGGTTTGCTCGATCAATGACTCCAATTTTCGGAAGTATTCGTTCATTTCATCTTTAAAATTTTTTTTTGTTTTATTAAAATCTTCGTTTATCCAATTTACATACTTGGCGCTCGACGGAAGTCATACGGAGCTCCACGTAAAGAAAGATTTCGGACGTAACCTTTTTGCTCCAAGTAAGTAATCACTTCGTGAAAGTACAAAACTATTTCGTATTACGCTTAATTAAAATTTATTCGACGTGGCTTGGACTTACAAGTGTTAATTTTAACAGTGCTCACATACTCGATGGCTCCTAAACCGCCGAAATCAGGTACCAAAATATTGACACCTTCTTGATTCGATGTTTTACGCGTGTTCTTGTCGTACCTTAATTTCATATTATCAGCGAAGCACAGTGACATCGGTGGGATCAATTCAAAAGGATTTGCCCAAATATTGAAGTAATCGTAGGTTTGCGTTTCGCACCAAAAGTGAGCAGAATTGCTGCGGTTAAGTTTTGCGTGCAATTGACTTCCTTCCAGACCTGGAATAATAATGACCGGATGCTTTTCATTCGCAAATTCGTTACTTTCAATTGTTTTTGTTGAAGCGAAAAGCATTACTATGGATGAAGTGAGTAGAAATGAATTTTTGCATTCGATTTTCATTTTGGTCTAAAACTAGGCTCACTTAATTAATAAAAAAAATTATTTACAAATAACGAATTCAAGAGAACTCGATGCTTTTTTTAATTCTTTTTCATTTGAGGAGATAATATTTTGAACAATGGATGGGAGAAAAGACAAGTTTAATCAGCTCGCTTATCACTTACAACATTTTCTGTTTTTCAATAGTTTTAAAAAAATTTTTTACGTTCGATTTCTTTATTAAATCGAGTGAAAAGGTAATTTTCCGCGTAAAACATCAAGAAATCAGATCATGAAGCTCGTTTGATCACGAGTTCAATGCGTTCATCATAATTATCATATTGCTTGAATCATATGGGTAAAGACAATGGATTCACCACGTCGTTGATAAAGAAATTGAACTTAAAAAAATCGAACGTTAATCTTGCGATTTTTTTTAAATGTGAACGATCGCGTGAAATGTGAACTTTCACTAAATAATGTGATTAGAAAATTATATCTCCTGATAACAGAATAGTGAATAAAATTTTGATTCTTTGTGCGTTTCGCGCTTTTAATCTCATGATCATATTTTAAAGCAAGAAAACATTTCTGGTCCTTTAAACTAGCACAAAGATAAAGCTTTTGATCAATTTGACACTCTCATTTGATTTTCTTGTGATTACTTGTTAGAATTTTTTCCTACAACAGAGAACGGTAAATATGAAACATTCTTCTCATGACATGACGTAAATCAAAGTGTAAACTCTTAAGATTCTATAAAGTTATAAACAAAATAAGCATTTTGAAGCTCTTAACTACATGAAGACAGATTTTGATAAATAAATTAGCGATCTTATAAATAATAATCATTTCAAATATGAGTTTTTGAATGGCAGTTATAGTTAATTAAATATCAAAGTTTTATACAGTGTTTCTCAGCTGAACAAGAATACAAAAATCTCATTCCAATGCAAATTCGTTTTTTAAGCGATTAAAATAAAAAATGAACCTTTTTTAAATGTCACTTTCCAAGTAAGTTTTAGCACAGTGCTTCATTTTCAAACAGTAATTAATTTGATGTGTGTCAGAAATAAGACTGAAGGAATTTAAAATTGGCGATGCTATTAAAGATCGCAGCGCATACTCTATTTTCGCTGAGATAATTTATGCGTGTTGGAACCACAAACATTTTCTGGAATGGTAATTAATAGTTATTTTCACACGTAATTAACATGATAACAAACATTTAAAAAATAGTAATTCCGTAATAAGATATGAATTAATATACAAAATGCCTGAAAAAAATATTTAAATGAAACAAATAATTAAAAATTTAAAAATTTGAAATTTTTCTTTGTTAAGTTAATTAGGTGATAAAAAGAAAACACAAATCAAAAATTTGATGAGATAGTCACATATTAAAATAATTTTAAATAAAGTTCTCGTTTTCAGTTTGTTTTGAGAAACGCGAAAAGAAACTTCACTTAATACGCTTTGATATTTCTTGGCAAACGTACTTAAATATCACGATTATCGTCACAAGAATCACATAAAAAGCAAGGCAGTTTAATAAAGACAAAAATAACTTTTATTTTTGCAATCAAAATGTTTTCTTTTTTTATTTATTTCTATTGTTGATTATCCAGAAAATTTGCGAATCATATGAAATTGAATTTAATGAGATTTTTTCGCTTAGATAATGGTTTAGGTTTTTTGTAAAATGAAGCCAACATTAAAAAAAGAGAAAATTAACTTTCACTGTCATTCATTGTTGAAAATTCATCCGAATGCATTTGCTAACATTTGCAAACCACTCCTTTACTAATTTCGTTTAAATTTTGGTGCAAAGTAGGTTCTTCTATTACAGCGAGTGATAAATTATTTTGTCACTTCAAAGACAGTTGTGGGTTTTTTAAATGCGACAAACATTTTCATTTTGACTGCAACAATGGTGAGAATTAAATTGGACGTGATATTAACACCGTTTAACGCTATTCTTCTGTTTAAGGATCTAATCGACGAGAAAAAATTGCGACGAGCGTTTAGAGCTGCTAAAGGAAGCGATGGAAAAGTAGAAGTTTTCAATTTTAAAAGCATTTTGAAAACTTATGGCCTCGATCCTGATGATAAGCTTGTAGCAGAGGTATTAGAAGAGTTAGGTGAGTGATTATGAAATGGTTGCAGGTTTTCTAATTTATAAACTAACTCTTGAGGCGATGATGCATTAGATGATGAAGCGCTATGCTTATTCTTTGAAAAACTTGAATCAAAATTTCATAAGGACATGAAGCTGCGTCGAACGTTTAATTTAATCGATAAAGATAATGACGGATATTTGGATCACTATGAGATCAAACAGATATTCATCAAACTTCACGAGTATATAAGCGATGGAAATATCGAGAAGATTATGTTCGAAGCTGATACCGATAAAGATGGTCGAGTAAATTACAATGAGTTTAGACATTGCGATGCTTTGAAGAAAGTCGCGGCAAAATTGTTGTGATTTTTTGAATGAAAAAAAAGCATTTTAAGTGATTTTAAAAGACATGAAAAGCAAAGTTTTTAATTTGTAAAAATGTTCCTTAACTGTTTAGCTGTTTAAAAATATAAATACGAAGACGAGAATATTCTCTAAAATTGTGTGTTATAATATGAACACAGCTAGTTTAATAAAATATGTTAATACTTAATTTTAATTCACGGCTTGATTTAACTTCGAATTGTGAACCTTAGAATAAGTGGTTTTAAAAATTTGATTTGAAACTCATTTGAAATATAGAAAATGTTTTTTTAGCTATGAAAAAACAATGAATTTTAGGACCTCAAATGATTATTTAAAGGTTGAGGTTTTACATTTTATGCTCAACTCATACTTGCCCCAAAAGTTGAGATCAAATATGATGTTGATAAGTTTAACTTTAATAAATAATTCGACCGCATTGCGCATTCTTTTATAGATTCGCTGCAAAGTGTTTACCACATTAACTTTTCAAAGAGGACGATCATTTCCCTATGGGAAGTGGGCTTTAAATGGAAATAAAAATTCAATTTTGCAGTAATGAGTAACTGGCCAAAATAAGTCAATTTAGATTTATATAAGGAATTGACGAATTTAAATGATAATTGAGTTTTCAACTTTATCAAACACAGCTTTGAACAAAAAGATATGATAAAACTTCTGTAATAATTAAAGCAACGATAACGATATAATAGATATAATGAAAACGCCTAGAGGACAGAAATAATAAAATTTTTATAATTTAAATAGAGTACAAATGATAGATTATAAATTAATTATAGATTTTTGTACATTTTTCTATGTTTTTATGTTTTTGATTAATTTCTTAAATAATAAATGCAAGGAGATAAGATGAAAACTTCTCATTAGCGTTTAAAAAAGTTATTTGCCTTATTGTCTTATCGTGTCTCTTGACAGCTGCTTTTGCATATTTAAAAAAGCAGACAAAGTCATTAAGGAAACACATTAAGAGTAAAAGTTTGAAAGCGTAATTAGCTGACGAACCCTGGTCGTCTGCAAAAACAGAAGAAGGTGAGAGAAAGCGACGTTCTCTGTGTTCACTTTTGTTTAATCGAACCTCAAAACTTTTTTTATTCCCTCGCGATAAGCGGCATGCCATTGTGCAAAATGAAGCTTATTTATGTTGAAAGGTGTATCTCATTTTTTAAAGATGATACATGCGCCAAACAAACCAAAATTTTGCTCAATATCGTTAAATGTTTAAGGCAACAATTTGCGCATTGTCACGGTTCAACTTTGACTGCCCATATTCGGTCCGTGAAAATGTTTGTCGCAACGCACAACACAACATGAGAGTTCGGACACCAGACACTAGTGTAATAGTGACGAAAAGCAAGAGTTTAAATGATGAAAATGACGAAAGAGAAAGAAGATTGAAAGCGCGGATGTATAACCATGTAAGTAAAAGTGAAATTTTGAAAGATATTAAGAAATCACTTAAATTGATTCGAACTATTTGATTAGCAGTTGAAAAAAAAATATTTAAGCTCAAAGTTCAAACCAATTGTTATTAAATCAATTGCTAAATTATTAAAACAATAATAAAGCAGAATCACGTGAAACGGGTAAAAAATTATTTAAAAAAATCCAAAGTTGATCATTTTAAAAATTTTATTAGATATTCTTGAAAATATTTATTTGACTTCTCTTTTGTTTTAAATTCACTCTAAATAGACTTTTTTATGATCGTAGCAAAATTCAATCAATTGAAAAGTCAATCAGTGATTGCATTCAAAAACCTAAAGCGTAGCTTATTCAACTCTGTTTCGGAATTTGTCCCAAGACTTGACCATTTCTGCGTCCACTTTCTTTATTTTCTCGAACCAACTCATCGAATGCGTAGCTAATGCTGTTCCTCCATAGTCCGGAGGCAAAATATCTGGAGAAACAATTTGATGCAACTGAGCAAAATCATTTCCGATGAAAGTTATTCTTTGTTTGAAATTCTTGCTTAGAAATGGTCTAAAAAGTGAGAAAGCTACTTTTGTAACGTACGATTCGGTGACCACGAATATTTTCTTAAACATTACTGGCAAGGTTTGCTCTGTAATTTCGGACAATAGCTTCGCTTCTCGCAAGCTTATTCTGCTCAAGTGAGCCCAGCCAATGCCTTTCATGTCTAAAATTGTAATCACGCCGTTGATTTGAGTAGATTCGCTCATTGTTGCCCTTTCATAATTATTCACAGTTGCCGCAACAGCAGTAGTAAAATCGCACTGATTAGGATCCCACTTGCCCAATTTGGTTATACACACCGCTTCACTAGACACATTGCGCATCGGCAGTACATTAATAAAATCATTTTCATACAATTTTCGCACTTTTTCTACACTCGAAAATAAATTCGAATGCTTTTGAATTGCGGTAACGTATTTGTCGAGTAGCTCAAGCGAATCACTTACTTCAAATTTTCTTGCTCGCAAAAATTTCAATATTAAACTATCTTCGAAAATATATTTGCCTAGGTGATCGCTTTTTTTAATTTCTTGCTTCATTTTTCCGATAAATGCATGCCGATTGCTTTCAAAGTCTTCCATTTTACTTAAACTATTTTCTAAAGTTAACACGTAATTAAAAATATTTTCAAATTAAATTAAATGTTGAACTCAACAGAAAAAGTTTGTTTTTCTCTATTATCGGAAAAATTGCCCTTTGCTCAATTCAAATCAAAATCAGCGTAGAAAATCATTTCAGCGATAAATGCTGCGATAAAAAAGGTAACTTTCATTGTTTCTCAATGTCGAATCCGAGTGAGAGAAAGGAGAAAAATAGGAAGAATTGCGACGAATCCGACGACCACATGATTATGCTCAAACTTCAACGAAAGCTTTTTATATTGTGATACATTGTATTTCGGTTCAGCGCCAAATTAAATTTGGTTCTTAAATGTTTAGTTCAAACGAAAACATATTCATTAATGTATATGTTTAGGCAACTGCCTCAATTATTTTTTAGGTTTCTTTTAAAACTCAAAGTAAGTGAGAAAAATTTTTTTGCAAAGAGTTGTTGCAGAGGTTGGTATAATCACCGCTTGTGCAAGCACTTCTACTTATATAATATTAAAACCGAGCAACCTTATCATTTAAAATAATGCGCAAGATGACTTCACGAGTCTTATCTTAATGACGAGTCACTTTTCAAGACACACTTCAGAATTGATCAATTGATGTTATAAACTATATAAAAATTGAAATGGGGCGGTGAGTTAATGAAACATGTGCATAACTACGAATCTCTTCGTCAAATTTCATTTGCTATAAACGAAGTGTTTAGGAAATTATTTTCGCCACTTATAAAACTTAAGAGAATTTTTCAACCGTTTCACATTCCACAACAGAAAATAAATTTTAAGTTTAAATTAATGAAAAGATAAAATGTAAATCGTAATGATTGTAAAATGTAAAATTATTTAAAAAATATTTTTAAAATAAATAAAACTCGATTTCAGAATAAGAATTTTACAATTTATTATACTTAATGCAAAGTACAATTCGAGATAAAAAATTTTTCACAAGCTTTGCTTGGAGATAATATTCAAAACGATTTTTAAACTTTTTCAAAGGAAGGAAAAAAAGATCAAAACACTGTTGGAATTTTTGGATGTTTTGCTATCTTTTCAATTCTATTTACAACAGATTCCATTGAATTACTTTCTTTCATTTGTTTCGAAATCAATTCTACTCGCTGCTTCGCTTCGAAATCATTCAACAAATTATCAATTGCATCCAAAAACGCTTGCTCTTCAACCGTAAATGGATCTAAACGGATGCCGATTTTAGTCTCAACTGCTCTCTGCGCGTTGTCGAATTGATCGTTAAACAAGGGCAAAACAATCATCGGCTTGCCGAAGTATATGGTTTCAACAAAAGTGTTATTGCCGCCATGCGTGATAACCAAATCCACGAGAGGCAATATTTCAAGTTGAGGCAGAAAAGACTCGCCCCAAATGTTATCTGCAAGTTTGTACAACGAGTGATATTTGCCCGTCACTATAATTATTCTGTGTTTGCATTTTGCCAAAATTGTAATCAAACGGGACATTAATTCAAAATTATTTGAACCCAGTGTGCCCATTGAGAGATAAATAAGTTTACTTTCACTCAAATCGAACTTTGAGGGAAGAGAAAATTTCTGGCTACATTCTCGAATGCTGTGATCTAAGCCGATCCATTCATCACTCAGTGGACACAGACGCAAGTAATCCTCCATCAATGGCTTCGGGTAAATATAAACATTGAGATTTGTCGAAACATGCCGCAATCGGTATTTGCGTAATGCGGGTAGAGCGTTCGCTTCAAGCGCCTCGTTCATTTTTCGCCATATCGTTTTCATGTTCTCATTCCAAATCTGGTACATGTTTAAAAAAATGTGAAGATAGGAGTAAACTTCATCATACCCACTTTTCTGTAACAATTCCATTTGGATTTGTCACTTAACGGCAGGCCAGAATACGGTGGTGGCAGTTTTTCATCGTTTATTGCAAAAAGCGGATTCATTGAAGTAACATAAACCAGTGGAATATTGGTTTGAATAAAACAAATGTAAGGCTCACAATTATCGACTACAATTGCGTCAGGCTTTACTTTCGATACAATTTCACTCAATTGTTTGCACGCGAATTGATTCATTTCGAAATTATAACTTGCTAACTCAACGACCCAAGGAATTTGACCGATCGGAGGCTTTTTGAAATTGTCTCCTGATTCGAGAAAAAAACTGCTCCAGTTTGCGCCTGATTCTGTTTCTTGTGTGTCTTTTCTTTCATCGTAAATTGCTTCTTCGAATCCAAATTTGCCAAATTTACCTTTCCAACTTCTCTCGGTTGCGAATACAACTCTATGATTTCTTTTCTTCAAAGCAAACGCGATACCGAGCGTAGCGTTCACATGTCCGACTGCGCTGATGGTAGCACAAAGAATAGTTAATTGCGCACCTCTGCAACTATAATCCATCGAGCGGAGAGAGTGTTTTCAAATGAATCTGAACCAATCATATGTTTTAATAATTCCTGAGATGAAAAAATCATTTCTCGTCGAGTAGCTCTTATCTTATCTTGTCTAATTTAAAGCTTTACCATATGTAGTGATTTTTGTAAAACTCGCGTTATTTGTCTGCCAATAACCTTTAGAAATTTTGTAATATTATTTTAAAGAGTGTGATTTTGAGGATAAATGTTTTGAAATATTAAAAGCTAAAGGACCTGGTGGATTATCTCAAAAAAGTAACTTGAGTGTGGAAAGATGTGACCTAATCTATTTTGAAGAACTCAAAAATTGAGCAAAGGTTACATTGCAGCAATGTTAATCCAATGGCCATAGACTTAACATTGCTTTGTTATTCCTATGGCTTTTGGTTTGTGTATTTGCATTCAATCCAGAAGTGCATTTGCATAAAGTCTAAGTAGAGTGTAGTATAAAATCTAAGCGAAATAATGATTTTTCGGTTAACTAAGTTGAAAGGCTAACAACGGAAGCCACGTTGAAAATTTTTGATTTTATATTAAATGTTTATGTACATTCGAGATTGACACCCTGTATCTTATTCTAGTTTAAAATTAGTCAAAACTGCTTTTAAATTGTAAAAATGATGGCGAATTTAAATTTATTTTTATTTTTCTGTCTCAATTGAAGGCAATAACTTCAACTAAACTCTATTTATCGATTTATTGCGAAATTGGCAAATTTCAAAGATCAAAAGCAATTTTGCTTAAAACATTTCGAAATCAGTTTTGAGAAGCCTTGGCTGTGGCTAAAACTTTGCTTTTCCATATCCTTTTTATTTATGTGAGTTTAATTTATCTACATTTGAATATTTACTTTAGCTATGATACTCTTTTTAGCTGTAAATAAAAAAAACCAAAAATCATTTGATTGAACTTTTCACCGTTGATAAGTAAAATCTAGAAAACAAATATTTGTACAATGGAAGTAAACAACGCGCCACGACACAAGAGCGAACGAGCATTTAATTCATTTAATTTCTCTCGATTAACTAATGAGTCCTAAATTTTGCTAGTCCTAACTGCTATTTTCAATTCATTTTTTATTCTTCGCGCGAAATGAATTTAGATAATAAATTTCCTACAACAACATCAACCGTATTATTTGTATCTATTAGTGCTGTCGGGCATGTGAACGCTTCGCTTGGAATAGCTTGTGCATTAAAACAAAATGGACACCGAGTAGTTTTCGCTACAGACAGAAGTTGGAAAGGCAAATTCCTAGAGTATGAAATCGAAGAAGAACTTTTTGATGAATACGTAAATAGCGACGCAAAATTTAGCGGCGATAATTGGACCAAGTTTTTTGTCGAAGCGATCGAAATTTGTAAAAAACCAGCGATTGAGCAACTTTCATGGCTTACTTATCTTCTCAGAAATGTATTTGAATCAGTTAAATTTTCAGAAAAGCAGCTCGCTGAAATTGTTTCCAAAGTGAAACCAGATGCTATTATCATTGAAAGCGCGTTTTCATATCCTTGCTTGATCAAATCAAATTTACCACTTGTAATTTTAACCTCAACTAATCCACTCTATGCATTGAACGATGAAAGATTACCACCATTTTGTTCTGGTTTGCCATTAAGCGATAATCATGAATGGAATTCATTTCGAAAGGTGAGATTTTAAAACCTCATTAGTTAAAAATGCATTAATTTAAACATTCAATTTGAATTATACACAATATCATTGAATGTTTGCTTCTTTTAATGCAAAAATAAAATTGTTTATAAATATTAGGTTTGGAATGAAGCAATAAATGAGCTTTGGCAGCTATCGAATGAGTGGATTGAAGAAAACAATTTACCTTGTCTAACGAAATATAATTTACGGCACAAGTCCACAAATATAAACGTGTGCATTTACCCGGAGCCATTGATGAATGATTATTTGCGTTTGTGTCCAGTGGGTAATGAATGGCATATTTTAGATCATAGTATTCGTAAGAGTTCAGAAAGTTTTCATTTTCCGCCGGAATTCAAGCAACGCAACGAGAAACTCATTTATCTATCTATGGGATCTACAGGATCGAATATTGTTGAGTTGATGTCTCGCTTGGTGAAGCTTTTAGCGAACTGTAAACATAAAATTATTGTTGTAAGAGGCAAATTTCATGATCAGTATGAGTTAGCCGAAAATATGTGGGGTGAGCCTTTCCTTCGACAGCTCGAAATCATTCCGCTTGTCGATTTGGTGATCACGCACGGCGGTAATAACACTTTTGTTGAAACACTTTATTTTGGCAAGCCGATGATCATATTGCCATTGCTTTCTGACCAGCATGACAACGCGCAGCGAGCAGTCGAATCGAAAATTGGCGTTCGCTTTAACCCATTTTTAGTGGAAGAAAGAGAATTATTAAAAGCGATCGACGATGTTTTGAATGACGACGAAATAAAGCAAAACGTGCAAAATATATCGAAGAAAATGAAGAAGAGTAAATCAATGGATGTTTTAGTGCAAAGAATTGAAGAAATGATAAGGAATCCGAAAATTCCCTCGATAATGTAAAATTTTTTATGTTAATAAAATTCTGTGTAAAATTCGAGATTCCATGTTTTCACTCGTTTTTCTATATTTTTAGTTTTTTTTAACTATGCTTTCACGGATAATGAGGTGAATTGAGAATTATAACGGTGACAAACGGACTACAAAATGAGCGAAATTACCTTTCGCATTGAGCGACTTCAAATGTTCAAGTTATTCAATGAAGCAGGCGTTGCGTTTTAATTCACACACCCTGCATATAATACATATAGCAATTGAATAGTTTTATTTAAAAAGGGAATATCTAGTATATGTATTTGCATTGCTGGATAAACCCTTTTGCAATAAAAGTATTCAATTGTTTTTGAAAAGATACGAGATTTTGGTACAAGTTGAAATAAATAAAATAAAAACACTCGGGTGATCGTTTTACGTCATTGTACAATATTCAATTAAAAATTGAAAGTAATCATAAGTTATTAGAGTAAATAAAGCTTAATCATATGACAAGACAAAACACACAAAAATTTGAAAGGCGCTGAGATATTTGTTAAGAAGCAAATTACAAGAAAAAAACAATTTTTTCAAAATTTTGAATCGCCGATAGAGAAAAACTTTCACCACGAAAACCTCTGAAAGTTGAGATAATCGAATCAGTTGATCAAACTAACAGCGTTTACCTTCTTTTCAAAGAATATGATTGCAAAGTTCGCTTTGACTGTTATTTTTCGTTTTAAATGATTTTAAATCCTGTTGCATACTGAAAATAATTTTAAAAACTTTTTAGAAGTGTCAGCATAAATATTGCTGTTAAATCACGTGATTTTATATTTAAATATTTTTATTGTTCATTCGTTTTACATTTCATTTATTTAATTATTTCTCAACCAGATGATCTCATTATTATTTTTCTATTGCGAGTAATCAAACTTTTATAAAACCTGTGACTTTGATCACTTTTGGCAAATTGTTCATCTGCAAAAATTTTATCTTAAATTCGATAAAATGTCCATTGGTTTCATAGAGAACTCAAAACGCTGATAGCTATAAATTGAAAGGTTTCACTTCATTTTGTCGCATTAATCTTTAATTCTCGTTCTTGAATTTATTTCGAATCTGTTTCACTCATTGTTTCTTATCTCAAACAAGCTGTTTGTTATTCTTGCTTCTCTGCTTCATTCAATTTTTGAATATTTACTTATTTTAGTGCGATTTGTAAATAGTAGATAATAATTTCTAAATTACTTCTGGAGTTTTCGGATTTTTTTATCAGAATGAATCTTTTTTCGCTTTTTTCTTCTTTTCCAGTCTTTTTGCTTTTGTTTCTTAATGAGATCGAAGCACGTCAATTGAATGAAACCGAAAATGCGTCTGTACTACTTTCTCTACTAGCTAGCGTACTAAAAAACAACGAAAGTCAGGTGAGAAAAATTTTAACCACCACAAAGCTTTGATTTTAGTCTCATTTTCTCAACGACAGATTTTAGAAGATCTTTTCAAAGGTCGAGCGTCCAAAGTGACATGCGATGCCTGTATTCTCGCGATTGAGCTCGGTAAAAAGCTGATGGTGTCTGAGCACATTTTTGAATTGACTTTCGAGACGATTTGCTCATTGCTTGAAATCGAAACTAGTGAAGTGTGCAAAGGAATGGCGAGTCTTTATGGTCCTCAACTGTATTTCATAATGAGACACTCGAAGTTGAGTGCAAAAGAGATGTGCGCCCAGCTAATATCACCTGATTGCATGCCGAGAATAGATTTCATTCAAAGTAAATGCGTTTGGAGCTTAGAAATTCCACCGAAAAAAACGACGACTCGGCAAGAATTTGCTCAAAACGATAAAACGGAAGATAAAGAGTCATTTGGAGACTGGTTACCGCTTTTACCTCCAAAAACTCGCTCAACGCTAAAAGCTTTACACTTAACTGACTTTCATCTCGATTTAAATTACGTGGAAGGTAGCTACGCATATTGCCAGGAGCCTCTATGCTGCATGATAAACAATAATCGAACTGATCAATCGACATTCGCTGGTCATTGGGGCTCATACGGCAATTGTGATCTTCCTTTACGCACAATCGAAACTTCCTTAACATATATAAATGAGTTGCACAACTTCGATTACATCATGTACACCGGTGATATTTTGCCTCATTTAATTTGGAAAGCTTCTGAGCCAAATAACGTTTTGGTAACATCAACATTAGCAACACTTTTTCAAAAGTACTTTGGCTCTTATGAATTATTTTTGCCCGCAGTTGGTAATCACGAAAGTTTACCTGTAAACATGTGAGTAAATTGGTTTAAAAAAGTTTAAAATTATTTTATTTTCTGAAAAATGTAGGTTCCCGCCACCGTCCGAAAGGAATCCGTTCGATTTAAAATGGCTATACGAAACTCTTTACGAACAATGGAAGCAATGGATTCCTGAAAATAGTGTGAAGAGTTTCAAATACGGAGGATATTACGTGAAAAATATTACGCGCTCATTGAAAGCGATCGTAATGAATACAAACTTTTGCGCCCGACTAAACTTTTGGCAGTTGCTAAAGCCAAACGATATCGGCCGTCAATTGGAGTGGCTTGCGACTGAATTGCAAAAAGCAGAAGATTCGCATCAATACGTGCATTTAATAGGCCACATTGCGCCGGATAAGGTTCAATGCAATGCATTGTGGCTGCATCATTACTTACGAATATTAGAAAGATACAACGAAACGATAAGAGGACAATTTTTCGGACACACGCATTTTGACGAGTTCAGAGTTTACAAAACGGCGACTGGAGACGAACCACTGAGTGTTGCGTTTATCGGCGGCAGTTTGACGACCTACGAAAATGTAAATCCGATGTTTCGTATTTACACAACAACTAAAAATGTAAGTTTGAGTCTTAAATTTGTGGCATAAATTATAAAAATTTTTTCCATTTAAAAGGGTATCATTAAAGATTACGAAACGTTTTACTTCAATTTAACCGAAGCGAATAATCTTTTGGATGATGGACAACTTCCGTGGCGTAAAGAATATTCAGCGATACAATCGTACAATTTGATCGACCAATCGCCACTTTCGTATAAAAAGTTGTCAGATCGAATGCAATCGAACGACGCTTTGTTCGACAAATATTATGTTCACTATCATCGTTACAGCGACGCCAAAAATTGGCCTAAAATTTGTAGAGATGATTGTAAACAAAACATTTTAGAACAAATTATTGTATTTGATATCTTGTAAATCTATTTTATGTTTACTTTTTTACATTTCAGTTTTTATTTTACAATATTAATTATCACTTCTTAATTATTATCAAATAAATTTCATTCTACAAAAGCAAAATCATCGTGAGTTTAAGAAAACCAACAATGACAAGATTTATTCACCCAATATTTAATTCAACCTGTAGAAAAATTATCTCCCGTTAATGTCATGGACAAAATTGAAAAGATGTGAATAAATATTTAAACAAAATGATAATACAGTCAAATTCAATTCATTTACCGGACGGAGACACTTACCTAGAGCTTTTGTCAAAACATGAACTTTGTCTACACTGGTCTCTGATTTTTCCTCATCATATGGCGATATATTCAAACATTGTATTAGACTTCAATTCAGATCGGCAAATGAATTGATTAAATCGACAAAAGTTTTAACAACTCTCAAGATAAGCGCCTCCATCCAAGAATTGTTTTGACAAAACCGGTCAATGAATTGAATTTGACTGTAAGTGTGAAAAGGTAAAACGCTTCAAAATAAGCTGACCAGAGACACTTGTGAACTGTGAATGGCCGACTCGAACGAAATGTTCACACTTTTTTTCTGAAGTTGTTTCTTTAGAAATACTTGTTAAAATTAAGCATTTGTGCATTAGTTTAAAAGCAACTCTCCTTTAACTCATTTCTGTGTCTTTTCAAAAGTTTCATTTAGAATTTTCTAGAAAAATCTGAAGGTTACAATCAGCTTTCCATTACATAAAACCTGTCCAAACTGGACTTGCACAAATTTTTAATCATTGATATTTTTCGTTAACAGCGCAATCAAGGAACCATAAATATATCATTTAAACAAACAACAAATAACTAATTAATTAAAATATTTTTAAACAAAACTAT
>NCKU01000649.1:885-36168 GCA_003675995.1 Dinothrombium tinctorium | reverse complement strand
CTTAAAGTCATATGGGGTAACTCACCGGATTTGTCTTATTGAGCCCGAATATGGTCATCATGTCAATATTTGTAAATGAAATGAGTCATTTTTATAACGGCATTAGAATTTCGGAATATTTAGAACTCGATAATTACCCAAAAACTATGCTTTCACAGGTAATTCGGCGAATTGAGAATCATAAAGGTGATTTCAAGGAATCCTGGGTCAAAATGCGTTGCGAAAACCGGACCACAAAAGAAGTGCGAGATAAGCATTGAGCGAGTTCAAATATTCAAGTTATTTAATGAAATATGTGTTGCGTTTTAATTCACACACCCTGCAGAGAGTGAATGTGAAATTATATTTCAATACACAAGTGGTTTTGAAAAGGATCTGAAATGATTTTTTTTGTCCTAAAGACAACATAAAGTCTTTCAATAAATTACTTCCTCAAGCTTGTTAACAAAACTTTATTGTCTCTTGAATGAAACATCTTTTGAAATTCGTACTAAAATAGGATTTAAGCAAAATCTTGGATATTTCTGATAAAATAAATAGCTTGTAGACCGATTTACGATTTATGCTACCTAAAATTGTCAAAATTTGATGGATGAAAACGAAGAAAAATGGCATGAAAAATTGTAATAAGTCACTTATTATCGCAAATATGAATTCTTTCATTCTTCATTTTATATTGCATTTGCCATTTGTTTTGTCGAAGTTGATTTTTTTTTTATTTTCTCATTTATTGCAATAACTTTACACTTTTCAAGTGAACAGTAATTTCATGCAAAATAAAATGGCAGTTCGGATTAATAAAGAAACAACTGTCATTCTCAGCTTTGAATTCTTGTTTGCTAAATGATAGATTCTTGCGAAGAAGCTGCGATTCAAAACTTAGTATTGTGTGCGTATTTCGTAGAGTAGACATGATAAAAGCTTTACATTTTTGATTTTCGTTTAATATTGTGCTCAGTGTTTGACAAAAAGCAGGTATGAGATCGATGTCAAATATTAAGTCGCATCCTATCAAAACATCTGGATTATTCGCAACCAAAACGTCCAGAATTGTGCTACGATCGTCGAACCAATTGAGCGCAGCAACTAAGTTCTTGTCATTAAAACCATTGATGGTTAGATTTTGTCGAATCAAATCGATAACAAGAGGATTGTGATCGGTAAATAAATAATTGCGGGGGTTACACATGTGAAGAATAACGAGACCAGTTAAGCCTGTGCCTGAACCTAATTCGACTACAGACTTTGACGCAAACAAATGCTGATTTTGCAAAGCGAACAATGAGAACATTTTACCGGCTTGCCACGAATGCAATCCGGTCGTACCATTCATCAAAATACTTCGATTGCTAAGAACAGTTATGCTTTTCTTGCCGACAAAGTAGGTATTGAAATCGCGGCCATCGTTTTGTTCGACAACCATCAAAGAGGCGAGTTCTTCGAACAAAGCGTCGTGAATCGGTAAGCATCGAGACTCGAAGAACGCAATCAGTTTTTTAAGAAATTGCTTCTGAAAAGAAATGTTTCGCGGAAACTTTCTGTTCAACTGGTGCCGCACACTGTTCTCGCAAAGCGTCGACTGCTGTTCGAAAGAAATTGACGAAAGACATGCTTCCTGAGAGTGGAGAGCGGCAACTTGCGATGAGAAGACGACACAAGAGCGCATTTAAGCGATACTCACAGAGAGAGCGACGGACGCCGTCACGAATGGAGCCCCGAAAAACAGTTTGCAAAGAGAGTCGCACGTCGTGTCCGCCATTGGCGCGAAGTCCCTAGATTTGAGGAACGCGCCACTTACAATCGCAGAGAAAGCGAAAAGCTCGTCTTAAGTCTGTTTCGAAAGCGGCTCTTCTCGGAAATGGACGACGATTGCATTAAGAGTACCCCTCACGATCTGTTTCGAATACTGATAGCAACCGATATCCATCTCGGATTCGCCGAAAGCGACATTCTCAGAGGTCAGCCATGAATATTACGAATGATGCAAATCAGTTTCGTTTGCAATCACTCCGATTTTTAATCGCTATTTTCTATTTAGCAAACGACACTTTACGTACATTTGAAGAGGTTTTGCAGATTGCGTGCGACAAGGATGTTGACTTTGTGCTTCTCGCAGGCGACCTTTTCCACGAGAATAAGCCTTCCTCAGCAACGCTTACACGATGTATGGAGCTTTTGCGGAAATATTGCTCAGGAAACAGACCTATCAGATTCCAAGTGGTCAGTGATCAGAAACAAAACTTCGGACATACTGAACTCTTTCCATACGTTAATTACGAGGACACAAATATTAATATTTCGATGCCGATTTTCTCAATACACGGTAATCACGACGACCCTATCGGAAAAGATCATTTGTGCGCTTTGGAAGCTGTTAGCGCAGCTGGTTATATAAATTATTTTGGCAAGATTTTAAATGTGGATGAGTTAGTTTTATCTCCAATCTTACTGGAAAAAGGCAATAATAGAATTGCTTTGTACGGTTTAGGCTTTCTTCCCGAAGAAAGACTTCATCGGTTGTTTCGCAACAATAATGTTAAGTTCATGTATCCCGCCGAGAATACTGATGAGTGGTTCAATATTTTCGTCGTCCATCAAAACCGAGTTAAACATGCCAAAAAATACCTTCCTCAGAACTTTTTGACTTCACTTCCCGATCTTGTCATTTGGGGGCACGAACATGAATCTATTGTTGATCCAGAGTGGGACCCAGAACAGAAATTTTATGTATATCAACCAGGAAGTACAGTGGTCACATCATTTTGTCTCGGAGAAGCGAAGCCAAAGCACGTTGGATTACTTGAGATGTATTTTGATGGGACCGAAAATCGATTTAAAATAACTAATATTCCTTTACTCACTCCAAGAAAGTTTTATTTTGAGGCATTTAATGTTGACCAACTTTTTGCAGAACTCTCACTCAAAACTGATGAAGAAACGTTGTTTAAATATTGCACTGAAAAAGTTGAAAACATATTGACTGATCATGAACTCAACTTTTCTGGAAGCGATGACATTCCGAAAGAGCCGTTAATCAGACTGCGCATTGAATACTCAGATGAATACTGCATTTTCAGCTCATCTTTATTTGCACAGCAATTCGTGGGCCGCGTTGCGAATCCAAAGGAAATAATTTTGTTCAAATCCAAGAAAAATCCAAAACAAAAGGAAGAAACTCACATTGACTTCTCCAAATTTGAAGAGTTAATGGACGTAGACCAAAGCAAATACTATAATATTGAAGATGTGATCAATGAATATTTCGAAAAAGTTGATCGGAGAGGACAAATGAGTCTTTTATGTGAAAATCGTTTAAGTTCTAGTGTTAAGCTTTGTGTGGAAAAAGATGCATCTGCTGACCTTATAGTAAAAGTTGTAGAGAAGCGTTTTAAAGAGGTAGTTAAAGAATTGGAAAATAATGCAGAACTTAATACTGAAGACAAAAATGATATAAAAAATGCTTGTTTTGAGTATAAAGAAAAACAGAAGCTCAAAGCACAGGAAGACGTTTCTCAAATACTTCAAGATAATCCTTCAAGTTCTACCGCACCATCGCAGGATCTTTTTGAAGATTCTGATATTGAAGAAGAAGCTCCTTCCTTAAGTAAACCAGTAGTTTGCCATGCAAGAGGAGTTGGAAGAAGCCAAGGAAGAGGCAGAAGTCGTGGTGGTAAGCCATTACAGTCACAAGTGTCAGAAACTCCAGCATCACAACAGCGACAATCATCTTTGCTCAGTTTCATAAACTCGCGACGCAAATAATATGCTTCCCGTAACAAATGAGAAAAATTCGCATTGTTATCTCTAGGCTGTATTAAACTGAAATAAAAATCACTCTAATCCATCGTTTTTTATGGCTTTCCTTTTAAATGCATTTTTTATTTTTTATTTTAATTGGAAAAAGAGATTTACAAAGAAAACTCTTGCAATTTGTGTTCAGATTCTTTAGATTTAAAATTCATTAGACATATTAGAAACAAAAGGTTTTCAAATAAAAATAAATTACAAACCAAACGATAAAAAAGTTATCGAGATAATTCTGAAAGTTGAGAAAGATGTAAAATTGAAAATAAAATTGAGAAATTAGTGTATGATGCTAGAAAATGGCTCAAAAATTTTCGAATATCTTGTATATTTAAATGAGCAATCAATCAATGAAACCACCAGCTAACTAGCGAGAGCGTTTAAAATTTCACAAATTCTCGGATTTAGATATCTTCTGTGGTACTAAACTTGCTCTTGCTCAAACTTTAAATCATCAAAATTATAAATGATTAAACGACAAGTAATTATCTGTGAATAAGCAAAGAGTTAACAATATTCTTCGTTTATCGAAGTTTTCAAAAAAGTTAATTCTATAACTCAGCTGCTTTTCCTTCTCTGTCTTCCTTTCAAGTGATGCTTAAACATGAACGTGTCACCAAAAGTTTTAAATTAAAACATAAAGCAACCTAAAATAAGGCTAATCTTTAAATATAGTCGAATGAAAACTTTGAAATCTTGTTCTTCGAATGAGGGAGAAACTTTGCGCGTCAGTCGAAGATTTCGATAGTTGTGGAATCAATGATCTTTTCTCATTTTTACTGGATGCACGTTAAGCTTTTGATAATTTGATAAACTTTAAAACTCGTTTCATTTAAGTTGCAACTATGAATAATTCGGTTTTTGATTAAAACCAGTGTTGTTCTCACACAGTTTTGTTGCAAATTTAAATGCCGCGTTTTACTTTTTCTTCGTCCACAACCACAAATTGCAAATCGAAGCTGTGGAAACGATGCCAGAAACTTTTACGATACAAGTATTCTTTGGATAAATCGATTCTGAAACCGACCGAACAAATGAGAGAAGAGAAACTGAAATTTCAAAATCCACCTGCAATTCGGCGAAAACGGACTTTTAATAAACGAAGATGTGGCTCCAAAAAGAGTTTTTGCGATAAAAATGTTCTTTGGCACTCGACGCCAAAGTGCAAAGAAGCTATCAAAGCATCATTTATCACCAGTGTTTCTGCTCAATCCACATTGTTCTTTCATGCATCAAATAACAGTAGCCGCAATGATATCGCTGATCAAAATTGGTGGCCACAATTATCTTCAGATTTAATTAAAGCGCAGCTGTTCACACAACTGTGGATGCAAGAAAAGCTCACAGTTTTAGGCTCCGGGACTTTTGGTAAAGTTTTCCTGGCAAATTTGAATGATGCGGCGTTTGCAATAAAATTGTGCCCAAAACCTGATGCGGATTTTAAAGGTGAAAAAAATTGCCTTCAATTGAATCATTTAAATGTGGTTAAAACCCATTTTGTTTTTGATTTCGATGTCTCAAACCTTGCTGGTGAAGAATATATTGATCTCAGGACTTTGCTACAGATAAACTTATGTCGCTTCAAGCCAAAGACTTTGCAAATAGTAGTAATGGAATACGCCGGTAGTCAATCACTGCAACATTTACTCGACGATTCAAGTCAAACAATGAATGCCAGTTTGATAACCAATATTTGCTCGCAAATTTCTTCTGCAATTAAGTTTTGCCACAACAATTCAGTAGTTCACCTTGATCTCAAACCGTCAAACATAATAATATCACCAAATTTTATATGTAAATTGGTTGATTTTGGTTGTAGCCAAAAATTAAGCGATGATAACAATCACATTGTGACTGTATGTGATCTTGGTTTTGGAACGCCCGCGTATACTGCCCCTGAAATATTCGAAGGGTTGTTTCCAACAGAGAAATGTGACATATACTCATTTGGTATCATGATGTGGCAGCTGGTCACAAGGCAAAGTCCTTATGCAAATATGGCGATTGATACAATTATTTACAGAGTAAGGCTTTCGTTTATTTAATGAAAATAATACTTTATTCTTAAGGTTGTGGCAGAAAATCTAAGGCCACAATTTCCTGACGAAGTGATGGTCGACAATCCATCGTTTAGTGAACTCGCATTTTCTTGTTGGCATCGAATGCCAGCGCGTCGACCCTCAGCCGACCAAATTTATCGCTTTTTTTCTAGAAATCTATCTGATACTGGGTATCATAGCTTTATATAAGATTCAATTTTATTTCTACATTTTAATATCAATTTACAGCTCTTCGAGACATAAAGACTCGAAGTTTATTTTATCGCAATACATATTCCATTTAAACTTTTCAAATCCCATTCGTCGAACTTTTCAAAGCAGTTATTCACTTCAGTTTTAATTTTACGTAGTTAAACATAGTTTTATATGCAATTTTTGACTTCGTGTTTCTACGCGATAAAAAAGCAGCACGATTAATAAATTAGGAAACGATTGATTTTTCAACAATCGATTGATGATTTATTTCTTGTAATTTTATCGCTAAAGCTATGCATTTCGTAACCAACTTAGGGCATTCGAAATGTACAATTTATATAGTTACAGTTAAGATTCTGTCGTTGTATGAGTCAATTAAACTTTTTAGATTCTTAAAGTCATTTATGATGGATTCTTTTCTTTCGATAACTTTCTTGAGAGTCACCAAGAAACTGAGTCGTTTACACCCTGAAACTCCTGAAAAGAGTTTAAAAATCAGAAGAGTATGAAGATAGGCTCCACTAAAAATGTTTTTATAAATTTGTTTTCGATACGGATTGATTAGATTTCTTCTCAAATACTGATAAACAAAATCAGAAGTTACGTAAAGAAAAATTTATTTAAGTAAAATATAATTTCAAAGCCCAAGGATGGATGAATAAAATTCTTTGATTATGAATCGAAGTGTCTCAAACGTAAAACGCCGAAATTGAAGAATTAAACAGATTTATTAAGAAAAGGTGCATTTGTATTGTTAAATAAACCTTTCTTAATATATCTAACATGCGTCCTGTAAAAATCTAAAATTTTTTAAATTGATTTACTTTAGTGAACCTTAAAAGATAAATCAAATCTTTTAACGTACTCATGATAAAGCAAGCTTATTAATCAATACTTGAATCTTTTTTTGTAATATAGCTTTGTAAAATAATTTCATAAAAAATTAAAATGAAAACTTTCTCTTAACTCGTTTTTGCCAATTTCATTGTAAAACTTGCGTTGCTTATAGAAATCAGTATTTAAGATATTTTTAACACATTAAAATTGCAAAAAAAAAAAAAACATTTACACAGTTTATAAATTGATGTCTTTTTCAAAATAAAACCGAAAGTAGGTGATAAAAGTGCGAAGTGGACTACACAATTCTTGGTGCTAATGTTAAATAAAGGTAACGAGAAACTTAAAATAATTGACTTGTTACATGAACTACGAAGTTGAGTGTTACGGAATTAAACCAAAATGAATATTTATTATTTCTTAACTCATGTTTCATCAATTTTTTAAGGCTTCAAAAATCGAGGTAATCAGATAGTCAAATAATGCCGATTATAAAAAAGTAATGCAAAATAGTCAAATGAATTTTTCAATTTACCGCATTTTTGAAAAAAAATCTTCGTTCGTAAATTATGCATTTCTGGGTAAAATTTTAAACAACCCAGCTTTTTGTGTTAATATGTTAAGTAAATAATGTTTAAAAACTTTAAGATTTTTCATGTTTTAATAAAATATCAAAGCCTAATTTTAAAAACAAAAAAAACTTTGTAAAACCCACCAAAGAAACTTTGTAAACCGATTTTTGTGAGTTTACAAAACTACATTATAACTGTAGCTTTTGTGATGAGTTTTTGAACATATATTAAAAACAGAAAATAAGAATAAAATTTTTAAAAATTTTGAAAACTTGTGCAATTTTTTGAGAGGGTCAACATTTAAAGCAATTCTAGAATTCTACGGGAAGCATGATATTCAACTAATCGCCTATTTTTGATAAAACAATGCTAAAAATGCTCACTTGATAAAATAAGTAAACTTTATTTGATCGTAACTATTTTCTCTGGTAGCCACCTACCCGTAATGACGCGCGTTTCATTGACGTGCTTTAGTTTTCGATTAATACACTCATATTTTTTGCCTTGTTTTAAATTTGTTAAATAATTAATTTTCGTTAAGGCAAAGTTTTTTGCTCAACAAGCAAAGATTACATTTCGGAGACCACTGTCTCCTTCTTCAGACCTTAGAAAAGTGCTTCACTTGAATTTAGTGACCCTGGTTTTGCACTTGTTTGTACCTCTTTTGTGTAAACAAGTGTAAAACGAGGGTCACTAAATTCAAGTGAAGTACTTTCCTAAGGTCTGAAGAAGGAGACAGTGGTCTCCGAAACGTACCCAAGTAACAAGAAATATATAAAAAATATATTTTTTGAGGTAACGTAATATATTGTTTTTTGTGCACTTTTCAATATATCGCAAATATATTGATACAGCACAATTTTCAATATATTGCTCAAAAATATATTGAAAATTTAATAAAAGTTAATATATTGTAGCGATATTTTCAAATAATATATTTTCGTTTAACATATTTTAAATACAATACAATTTTATTTTTAAATAAAATTAAATATTGAAAATAATTCAATTTCAGTTTAAACTTCAGCACCTGTAGTGAAGTTTTGCAATCGTTCTTTTCGCTTTCTTTTTCGCCAAAAACGCAATTTTGTCGAAAACACATTAAGTCACAAATGCAATTTGTTGTTAGCTTTGGCTTCTGTGAATTCTTTTACTTCAATATTTCCATTTACTTCAATCCAAGATTTAAATAGAAATTCTTAAAACTATTATTTTTCATTGTCCAAATCAGTTGTTTTAAACATAGACGAGTTCTCTTTTTTGTTCGACATTTTATGAAAATTAAAGACCAAATCCAAACGAATAGAACAAGGGAAAGAACAAATTATTGAAAGCAAAAGAACGCGATTTTCAACAATACTGTTTAAATTAAGCATCGGTGCTTAAATGAAAAATGATAACGCTTGTTAAAGATGATGCTTAAAAGAGTGCTTTTTAATTAAGGTCATGCCTTGATGTCTGATTAAAAGCTTTATTCATCCTTCGATTGTGATATACAATTTCAAAACTAAATTCTAACACCGGTGTTAGAATTGAAATGCAAAGCTTGACATTCGCTTTTCCTCCTTCAACATAAATAATATTTAACATTGCATGTTTTAAAATAAAATATTATATTTAATAATTATTTTTATTTAATATATTGCATTTCTTAAAAATTTTTTTATATATTCTACTTTTGCAATATATTTTCTGTTACTTGGGTAAACTTTGCTTGTTAAGCAAAAAACTTTGCCTTAATGAAAATTATTTAACATGCTTTAGTTTGTTATTTTAATCACTTAAGAGTCTAATATCAATTTTTGTTAATTTGAAGGAAGTGAACTATTATTTCAACATTTGTCAGCTCTTGTGACAGTTAGACCAGCGGCGTCGCAAAAGTATGAAAAGAATTATTTTCGGCAATCAATTCTGAAACAGATTTGAAAAGAGTTCAATAGATTAAGATCAAGACATATAAACTGAGGCATAACTTGAGTTTACGTGAATTTTTGGGAAATTTTTTGATGATTATCTTTACTTAATCAAGCTCGAGTACTACGAATATGCAAAAATTTTTGCGCGCTCATCATTCGATTAAGAATTATGGTAAAAAGTCTAAAAATACTATTTTCAAAGATATGATGTTAAAATTCATATGAATTATATTGAAAACACTACCAAAATAAATCAATATAACAAATTATTTGTTCTTTAATTCGCCAAAAATATTTGAACGCAACCTAACCTACCAAGCTCAACCAAGCATACAAAACCTAATCTAACATACCAAATCCAACCTTATATCATATCATATTAACTTACACTTCAAATGATTTTTATTAAATGATCTTTAGCTTTCCAAAGTATTCTATTTGTTTACACTGAACTATCATGTTTTTAATGGAAAGTTTTAGCTTTTTTATATGATTTTTAATCCTTTGTATCCAGATATCTGTGAAAATAGACTCTTAAACTGTTGATCAGATGGTTTCAGAGAAAATTATTTTGCATATTTGTAATCATTGAACTTGATTCAATGAACACAAATCATCAAAAAAATTCCAAAATTTGCTGTAAACTCAAATTTAACCGCTGAATAAAAGCTTTTACTTTAAATTACTTTTACGTTTAAAACTACAGGGCGTTTCTCTCGAGATGTCCACTCTGTTTTCTTTAATCTCAGCCGAACTTTTTTGTTTGGACTTTTTAAAAGATTGTTTTTACTAACAATCCTCAAGCCAAACCTGAGATTAATCACGCAATTTCTGCTGAAATACCCAAAATTTTTATAGAAACAAAAAATCTGCAAAAAATATTGAAAACAAAGTAATTGAATAAAGAGTGGAATACAGAAAGTTTCGACTGGGCGGAAGTATGCGCGAAATGACGATAACAAATGTTACGTGATTGTGTGCGCTGTATGACGTTTTTAAGTCCATCCCAATCGAGACTTTCTTTCACTCTCTATGTTGATGCTGAGGATGCATTATCGAAATCTTTTGTTGAGTTTCTCATAAGCATATGTTGTCAGGCTTAAAAAACAGCAAATTTTAAGCTATTAAACAAGCATAAAATAAGCAGTAAAATTTGCATTATTTTTGTAACAATTTAGCCATTGAAAATGTTTGAAATCATTAAGAATAAAGCCGACTATTGCATGCGATTTTTGCAAATTTAAAAAATTGTTGAGAACTATTGCAATTCTTTTTGCAATTTGGTTTTCTCAAACAATTATCTCTAAAAAAAGTTTTAATCATAAGTGAAAATTCGTCAGAATGTGAATAATAATATTCCACGAACTTAACCACATTATTCCCATGAAATCAATGCAATCTAAATCTGCATTCATGTAAAGCATGTCAATGAAATGTGCTTCATTACTGATAGCTGTCTTTTCTGAAAACAGTTACGCGACTAAATTACAATTAAGTTGTTGAATTTGTTCATTTTTCATTTAATTAATTTACTGTCATCACAGCGTACAAACAATGTTACCTCTTATCAAATCAACTCAATATTAAGCTATATGATGTAAAAATATTAACCCAATAATGCTTGATGAAACAAGTAAACTTTATTTGATCGTAACTATTTTCTCTGGTAGCCACCTACCGGTAATGACGCGCGTTTCATTGACATGCTTTAGTTTGTAAATTGAATCCGAGTTATTTTTTAATCACTTAAGAGTTTAATATCAATTTTTTGTTAATTTGTAGGAAGTAAACTATTATTTCGACATTTGATTTTCGAAATTTTTCCTTGTTTACAACATACATTACACTACTCGAATGCTGAATCTATTTGTGCAAAATTTCGAGTAAATTCAGTTTTTAATCGTCGAGATCAAAACAGGAACTTTCTTAAAACCTTCTCGCAACAGTTGAAAAATAGCAGAAACATGAAAATTGTATTGTTTTATTAAAGGAAAAATTTACAGACGAATTACAGAAAAACTCGCAAATTACAAAATTACAAATGGAGAAATTATCATTGGAGAAATATGAAATAAAATATGAAATATGAAAAAATGAAATAATTTGAAAAATAATGAATTTTAAAAAACATGTTACTTGTTACATTTTTAAACAATACTTTTGCTGTTACATTCTTGCAACCGTTTTGTAACAGGGACAGCAATGTTACGCCCGGTCCCTCGTCTAAAAACTATAACCATTTCGCTCTCTATTTCAATTAAAATCAAATGCAACTTCAAAAATTTCAAATACACAAATTATTTATGTTAAGTGGATTTCATTATTTTGTGTAACATTTGTTTTCTTAAGTTTTCACTAAAGTTTTTTAATGCGTTTTTGCGGCTCACAAAAATTCGCACTTTTTAAGTCTGTTATGTATATTAATTTAATATGTAAATTTTTATTATTAGTAAGCCTATGTAATTTATTTTTGATTAAAGTTATAGAGCTTCATAAAACTACCTGTATAGCTGGAGCAAAAGTGGCAAGTCAATACTGAAACGTATCATAGTCAAAAAATAAACAACATTGACTGCTATAGATTGCTTTCACTGAGACAAACCAGATAAAATCAATTGAGACTTTGGCGCGCACAAAAATAACTTTTTACCATTCCTTTGATTGTATATAAAACTCGCATGCCAAATCTTCTCCATTCCACGATCTATGTGACCGCGAAATTTTCTCAAAATTAGAGAATAACTTTCTTTGCTTTCAAGTCAAAGTCAAAATCAAAGCATATAAATAAATAAGAATTTTTCGCCCAAGTTATTTAAGGAAATTGTTTATCAACAATTCAATTTTTTTTTCTTGCTTAAGTTTACTCGTTTTATCTTTGAGCCCAGACTTTTTTGCGCAAAATAAAGCTAAAAATAAATTTCCGGAGAAACCTCTTAAAAATATGATTTAATTGACGTCAACAGATGTGGCTAAACAATGACTTCAAGAGTTTTTCTATTTCAAAGCAATGGATTTTATCAAAATTAAACCATTTAGTGATATGATGTGAATTAAACATTTAAACAAATAATTTACGTGGAATAAGATTATTTTCGGGAATTTTTTATATCACTAACAAAAAGATCATGTTGAGTGCTTCTGAATAACAATATTTTGCCATTTAAAGCTATTAGTGAGGGAAATGTACTCATCCACAAAAATTCAAATCGTATAACGTTTAAATTTTTAAATTAAAAAATTTTTAAGCACATAAATGTTTATAGTGTTTAGTGAATGAACAATTTCACATATACATTGGCCTATTCATTTTATTATATTCAGTGATTTTGCTCGATCTACATCATATTTACATGAATCACGTCTCCTTGATAAAATTTTTGAGCCTCCCAACTAATTCATAGCTTAATGAGCTGGTATCTATCTTAAATGTGAATAAATGGCACAAAAAAATAAATTTTTAAAAACTGTTGAAACATTTTTACACACTTTTGTTATTATAATATGCAAACCGTAGAATGAATTGAATTTTAATCACTCTTCATTAAGTGAATTATTAAGAAAGGGTGTATCGAGCAAGTGTATTTATATTGTTGGATAAACCCTTTCTTAATAAATCTATTCAATTTTATCTTCAAGTCATAAAGCAAAAGAAAAAAAAATTATTTTAAGCTTTTTAGCAACATTAATTGAATATATTTATTAAGAAAGAGTTTACTACTTTTTAATACATCCTTTCTTAATAAATTGTTTTCAGTAAAAGTTTAAAATTAGACACCTAAAAAGATAAATTAAAACTTTGAGAATCATTGATTATGTGGATTCCGATTCATATAGTCGAAATTACACTTACAAGGGATGTTCATAAATTGATCGCGAGTTTCTTAATGAACTATGTATCAATTGAAAGATCTTAACAAGTATAGCTTACCATTGAAATATTACATGCACTATGCATATGCACTGCCAAGTAACCTCAAAATATATGAAAAAGGTAATACATAGTACTATACTGAAGATGAGCTACAGAGGCGAAAGAAAATTTGTAAAAGCATTATATGGAGAATAGCTTGAGAACATTAATGGTATGTTCTTTAAATTCGTTTATAAGAATAGTCAAATAGTTGGCTATTTTAATTTTTTTCAGATTTTACTATTGAGTGGTGCAATAAGGTTGAAGGAGCATTTGATAAAGGTAAAGCTTTTACCAACATAAAGTAAACTTGCTGCGCGGTTAAAACTTTACTAATCTTCGATTCGCCGCATGCCGCAAGTGAAAAGTGTCAGAATTTGAAGAGCTCGAAGCTGGAATCTAAGTTATTCACTCAATTTTTAAAAAATTTTAAAATCTTAGTGATTCAGCTTATTTGTATATGTTTTAATTGATAAAATTTTATTTCTTAATAAATTAAATGTATAAAATTTTTATGTAAAATAAAAAAGATCAAATTAAAAGTAATTCATCTGGTACATATATATATGTGTGTGTTTAAATTTTTAAACTTATAAACTTAAATTTAAACTTTTTTCAACAAAGTTTCGCTTAAAAATGTAAAAATAAAAAAATAATTTTATTTTAAAGTTAGGATTGCATCTAGAAAATTTGAAATTGCGAATAAATAATTTTTAAAAATGTAATCATTACTTGTTAATTTTCATCGACCTAAAAAATGTATAAAAAACTTATTTTACTTTAGTTTTTGTTTTACAGTCAATTTCATTTCATCATATTCACTATTACAAGTAATGATTACAATTTTTAAAAATTATTTATTCGCAATTTAAAATTTTCTAGATGCAATTCTAACTTCAAAATAGAATTATTTCTTTCGTTATTATATTTTTAAATGAAAATTTGCTGAAAAAAGGTTGAAAATGAATTAAAAATTAATTTTTTGAAAATTTTCAAAAATTGCCTGCCTGCCTAGTGCATATGCATAGTGCATGTAATATTTCACTGGTGAACTATACTTGCTAAGACCCTTCAATTGATACATAATTCATTAAGAAACTCGCGATCAATTCATGAACATTCTTGTTAGTCGGAAAAAAAATGAAAAAAATTTTTATTTAATTTAAAATTATGTTAGCTGTTTCGCTCTAATTTCGGCTATTTAAGATGACAATCAGGTGAAAACAAAAGAGAAGACAATCAATAACATATTGAATAAATTCTAGTAAACACACTTTCAAAAACGTTAATTTAATTTTTCATCACTTAAGTAAAATACAAAAACACATCTAACAGCTCGAATCATTCTCAATTAGTACAATTATAACGAACTATTGTCCAAATAAATTAATGTTTTATAAATGAACTGAAATTTGAATAAGATGCAGCTTGAAGTGATAGACTATCAAAATTTTAAATTTGTTAAAGCTCTTGCATAAAGTCATATATTTTATTGCGAAATGGGCTCAACTAAAAATGTTTACGTAACTAAATCCGTAAAGAATAAATGAGATTTTATTGCTTCCCTGAGGTAAAATGATTAATTTTCATTGATAGCTATTCTAAAAAAAAGCTTAAATTGCTATTTTAGTTAATTTTAATTTACATCATACGAGCGAGTTAAAATTTCAAATTTGTTTTTTCTATTTTCTTTTTGTTTTTCGTTATATTCACTATGAAATTGAAATTGAAAAACCAAGTGTAACTTTATTAATTAAAGAAAATTATGAAAGCAAAAAGATAATGAGAGAGATAAGAGGGAATGTGAGTTAAATTTCAGATGATTTATACAGTGATCACGTGAAGCAAGGTGCGCTGACAAGAGTTTTATGCACTTCAATAATTAATTACAATATGACTGGTTCGTGTTCAAAAAACAAGATGACTAGATGAATCAATTAGTTTTTCTTGAAAACAGGGAAAATATTTGAACAAAATCATATGATTTATATTCTTGAAAGCTTTACTACTTTTTCATTTTGTACTGTGAAATAGCATGAACAAAGCCTCTTTCTAACATATACTCCTACGCTCTCAGTGTTTTATGCCTGCTAAAAATGATTAATGTGCAAATTTATATTGATTTACACTTTATTCAATTAGAAATAAGTGGAAAGCACCCAAAAAAGTAAAATTGTTACTTTTAAGTGAAAAGAGTGTTTTCACAAGTTTTTCCTGTTTTCTTTGTAAGAATTATCAATAATTGATATAAAGTTTTAAACTTATAAAGCTGAATTCACGCTGCGACAAATATCTTACAACAAAATATCATCGACCAATGACGTAAAGGGTAGTCGTCGATATCTTTTTTAATGCAGTGGAGTAGTCTTAAACTTGAGTGCAATTAGTTTTGACAAGGAAAGTGCTCTCTTAGCTGATCCAGATTTCAATTAAACTTACAAAGCACGCTCGCGAGCTGAAACTCACCGATTTTGATCAACTTTGTCAAAAAATTCTTTGCGCAAAACTTCGCATATTGATATGATTTTTAGAAAGGTGTCACAACTGTTCGAGAGATATTTCAGGTCGAAGATAAAATACTTTATATGTTAAGTTTTTTGTAAACAAATAACCGAAACTCGATATCATGGTGTTATCAAGAAGCGCTTTCAGCAAAAAGTCTTTTGGTTCAAATCTGCCTTTGCCTAATGAAAATTTGTTGTAAATGTCAACTTTACTTTTCTGAATTATTTTTAAAATATAAATAAAAGATTCTTTCAATCAAAACATAAAAGTTCGACTGCAGAAAATTTTCAATTATGTTTTGACGCCATATGACATGACAATATGCTTGTAACTCTTCAACTTGTGTGCAACATTTTGAATGAACATTTTGGAAAAATCGAAAGATGAGTTCGAGGCGGGTGGCTGATAAAACAATGCACAGGTGCTTGACATTAATCAATCTTTCCAAACAAGCAACTTCTAAACAGCAAGTTAAAATTTACAGCAAAATCAAAAGCTTTTATGTTGAAAGCGCTTTCCTATGCCACTATGCTATCGAGCTTTCGGTTACTTGTTTACGACATATTTAATTTATATATAATATCTTATATAATATCTTTGACTTGAAATATAGGGTGTAACTTTTGAGACGTCCACTATGTATTCTTAAATAACTTTTGACCACTTCATTTAATAATTTTGAAATTTTGCACAATAGTGCAATAACATTTGCGAAACAAAAAGAGTCGTAAAACAGACAAATTAGTTCACATGGTCAAAAATGCGGGCATTTTTCGTAAACATGCCGTTTTAAACCCCTACATGTGTTTTTAGTGAATTTATTTAATGAATTAAAATGTTTAAGAAAATATTTCACTTACTTTTGTGGTAAATACGAAAGAGATAGCATACCATTGTGTAAGAGGTAAAAAGATTGCTTTAAAATTTTGAAAAATAAGCCACTGTCCGGGAATTTCAGTGAAACACTAATAACCGCTCAATATCAATCTAAAACTCAACAAAATCGAATGATAGTTTGTTTGAATACCAAAAAATAATAAGGAAAAAAATTTAAGTCACCATCTCAATGATTTTAATCTTATTTAGTTTTAAATTAAAGAATTCTTATATGCAAAAAATTATTTTTATTAACAATGTTATTCATTAAAACATCTTAAAAGAAATTTTTCCATTGCTTTAATTTAGCAGCTTCAAACTAATATTATATGATATAACTTGAATATTACTTTCATTTAAAACAAACACGATAAAACTCCACTTAGATCGTAGCCCGAAATAATAAAAAACAAAATTTTTACCACAGACTTAATTAAAATGTTCGAGTGAGAACGACTTGCTTCTTGCACATTTTTCACGCCAATTTTGGGATAATTTAAAATACTTTTAAAATTCTGTCGATATAGTAGGTTTCATTAAAATCAGAATCGGGCCAAAAAGTATTTTAAGTATTATTTTTAAAAAGTATTATTTTGTTTATTAGCCGAGAAATTTCGCGCACGCGTTTGAATGGGTGTCTAAGCAAAATGTTGCACCAAAGTTGGGAACCCCCGAAGTTTGTGCAAGAAGTTTCGCGCAATAACTTTTGCTGCAATAATGCACTTTGATTTTTTGGCGATATGTCGGACCTTGTAAACGCAGAAAAATAAAATCTTCATTTTTCTCTACTCAATATAATTCTACTCACGAAAATGAGTAAAAGGAAGATTTCCACTTAAAGTTTCTTTGACGAAGTTGAAAAGATTAATCTTGATAAAAGCTAATTTTTTATGGATTTTGGCGATAAAAAAGGCTGAATAATAGAAAAAAAAAGATAACGTCCATACTCATTTTCGGGAGTAGAATTTATATTAAGTAGAAAAATGAGAAAACAGAATAAAAAATTTTTTCGACTCGAATAACAGAATAAGTATTTCTACTCGATAATTTGTATTATTTTCGAAACTCTAATAAAGAAAGCTACATCTTACACATAACTTGGAGAATTTCACTAATTCTTATGGTTGAGAAGTGGCACGAATCAGTTGTGCCTCCCATACGCTCAATGTTAATTTTCAAGTTTCAAGGCTTTGGTCGAAAAATGGTGAAACACGTGTTGAGTTCTTTCGACAAGGATTATGTGCATGAAAATAAGCGAAATCCTTTCTGCTCAAAACTGAGCTAACGACTTTTTTCGATTTAGCGATTTTAAAATAAATCTTTAAATTCATTGAAACATTTTTAACATTTGCATTTAAAGATCGTTATGTGAGCTTTGTGATTTCAATAACCTTTAGAAAACTTATCTGATATCTGCTTTTAAACAAAACGCCTTGACTAAAACGTTGAAAAATGGACAATTTCTAATCTACTCATGCTTGAATCTAAAAGTTCTTTTTGAATTAAAAAAAAAAAAATTCAAACATCTAAATTAATTGATAATCAAGACAAATTATTGAGTCGAGAAACTAAATTTTATTCGAGTATTGACTCGAAATTAATTCATAATTTTTATTCATGTAAATTGGTAAATGAATCTTCTGAAATGTCTTTATTACGTATTCACGTATTGTAAGCTTTTGAAAAATACTTTTTCGCTTTAGGGTTTTTAACGCAATGTAAAAAATTTATGTTTATATAGAAAAAATTTCAATCCTCATTGGTTTCTTAAGTAACCAAAAAACTTAAAATTTTTTAAGCCGAAAAATTTTTTAATATAAAATTTAAAATATTTTTACAGAAATCACACGCGTTTAGAAGAAAATCAATGTTGCAAAAAGCAAAAACAAAACACAAATGAGCAGTGACGGGATTTGAAAAATTTAAAATGGTCAACAAGTTCGATTAATTTAAAAAATATAAAAAATCATTAACTCAATTGATAAAGCTTTGCTCAATTAAACAAATTCAAAACAGGTTATTTAACTGTGCCAAAATGTTCAATTAATTTGAACAAAGCTGAATATTTAAAGATCTTTGATCGGACTAGAGTAGCACGCGAGTGGAATCTATGCCACGTAACGTTACTAGTGAGTAATAACCATGTAGCAACTTTCGCTCACTTTCACTCTCAGCTTTTCATGGTTTCACGAGTTTTCACTAAACTCACAGCTTTCATAGATGTTAAATCTTTAAATATGTAAAAAATTATCATGAAAAGGAGTTTTAGCCATATTTGAAAGGATTAGACAAATCAAACCAAAGTTAGATCGAGTGGTGAATGCCGTGAAAACCGTGAAATGTTATTATTCACGTTCACTCACGGAAGAGTGACAAGAATGCCAATTCGCACCACGTTGTTACTCTCTAGATTGCATCTTCAGCGAAAAATAAAAGTATTGTCGCTTATTCATCATTTTTATTTATTACTTCTGACGTCCGTCTTTTCATTGTACAGCGATCAATTGTGAAAAAACTTTATTTGAAATTTGTGATTGAAAATTACTTTTTGCTTTCTGCCGTTGTATATCAATTGACTGTTTGATTTTCAATAAATGCTAACTTGAAAGCGAAAACAACAAAGGTGAGTTCTCATTTTGCAATTTCATCATTGAATTTCAAATAAATTCAAATGAAGCAAGTTAAATACGATGAGCTTTCAAAACTCACGAGACAACAATTGAAACATTGAAAATTTTCAAGTCAAAATAGGGAAAGTCAAACACCCTGGTAATATTATCATTACAATTTAACTGTTGTTTATCAAATTAAAAATGAGTTTTTGCGATTGAAAATGATTGATGATGAAATAATAAACATCGCTTTTGAAGTTTTCATGTTCGTAATGAGCTAAATTCTTTGCCGTTTTATTGTGAATAGGCATTACGTGTTGGAATTTAAATTTTATGGAATCATTGAAGTTGGCAAAAATGAAATCAAATAAAAAATCGCATTGTTAATAGCTGCTATTTGCCATTTTTTGAAGGCTTCACTTTTGGCATTCGCTTAACCATTTTAAATATGAAAATTGAAATGCATTTCGCCACTCTAGACACCCACTCTTTCATCTTCAATTGCGATTCAATTTGCTGAAAGTTGGCTTCAAAAACTGTTTGAATAAACAATCAGAAAATGATAGCTTTTTGCGCAATTCAAACATCGAAAGAATTATCTAATTGCACAATTAATTGTAAGTGCAAACAACTGTAAACTGCTGTGGAGATAGTGGTGATTAAAGTTATTTTTTATAGAGCAACATCGTACTATTTAGCTTTCGCCTTTATTTCTCGGCAAATTATGCTTCTGTAATACAAACCACACGAAATGAAACGAAGAAAGCGTTTCATTGCGTTTTGATTCAAATTTGGCATCAAATTTCAATTGATTGACAGGCAGAAAAAAGATGTGAAAGAAGAACACGCTGAAAATCATTCCTTCAAACAAGTGTTTTGATCTTGCGACAAGAGACGCATTCACTCATCTCAAGAAGATAGCTTTTACATTGGTTTTCGCTCTTTCACTATTCAAGTCTTCGAAATATCAATTTTCAACAAGTGCTTTCATGATAAAGTGGTGTTCAATCATTAATTCGCTTCTGTTCGCTGTCGATATCAAATGACAAATTACAACAGCCCTTGAATCTTGTGATTGCAAGCCGCAATGGAAGCGATGTTTACGGAAAGCAGCTTTTCTATTTTAGTGAGAGACATGATTTACAGCGATTGCCGCTGATCTCTTTATAGCAAAATGCTAAATAGCTTATTCACGACATACAACAAGCGAATGCAGTGTTTGAACAAGTTATGAAAAGTAATCACTTTGTTGAAAGTTTGAAGTCAACGTTCGCATTTTCTTTATTATTACAATTATTTTTAATGGCAAATGATTGCATTTTAAATGATAAATGCACACGATTCGTGTTTCATTACTTGCTCGCTTGTCTACAAACATTAAGTCGAGATTTAAGTCGTGACGTCTTTGAAAGTAATTGCAGCTCTGAGTTTGAAAGCTTCTCTGCAATTGACTCTCTTCTCGAAAACTGTGGCTTTCGATTGCTTTCTTCGGATTCTTTTTGTTAGCACTGCCGATTCGATGATCAATGCACACATTCACCGCAAATGCTTGCGTTAATACATTGAAAATATGCGAAAAATGGTTGAACGAACTTTGTCTAAACAGCGATCATAGCATAAATGATGATTGGACATGGAGTCGATGTGAGAGCAATGAGAGTCTAATTAGCAATGAGTGCTATTGAAATATGAACTGAAAATTGTGTGCAAAAGAGTCCACTGTTCGGAGGTGTTTAATGTCGAGTGCGAAGCAGTGTTTGCGGATACAAATAGGAGTGAATTACGTGCGTCAAAGTTTGCTGTTTGATTTACAGTTGAAATTGCAGCGAAAGCGAAATAAAGTCGCACTTATTGTGAAATTGCTTTCGAGCACGAATTCAATTCATTTCATATTCATAATTCGGCAAAAATATTATAATTGAGGAAATAAATGATTAGAAATGCTTGGCGATGTGTCGAAAAAGTTTGCGCTGAGAAACAGTTGAATTGCAAATGCATTGGACAGTGATTGCTGTTTGAAGTGATAAACAATAAAAGTGGGACACTCAAGTGTACGGAGGTGAGTTCAATTGTTCACTTGTTCTCAATCGAGTAACGGTTTCGAGGTTTACGAGAATCTGCTGCAAACCGGCACCTGATGGTTAATGTGCGCGTTTCCTCTTAATTCTAATCCTTGAAACAATTGAAGCACGTTTGCGAATGCTGTAAACAGATAAACGTCGCTCGCGAAGTGGCGAAAGCGATGTTCTTCATTACTTTCAATTTAAGAGCTTGTTTAGCGTAAATTGCAATTGTTTTCTGGGGTGAAGTGAATACCATCTGTGGTTGCATAATGAGTTCTGTCCTTGAAAATGAACAAACCGAACCCTTCCCTAGCACGAACAGCAACCAATTGCTGTTGCAACTGCCTTAACCATGAAATTGGATCACTAATTTTGAGTTTATTCGCAGAGAGACGCTCGCTCGCACATTTCAATTGGATTTTGGCAATCGGTTTATTTTACGCTTATCTCTTCGCCTCTCCTTGAGCCCGACTCAAGTGGCTTTTAATTTATTTGCTCCTTGGAAGTGAACTCCAGGTGGGCGATCAACCCTTGCGTCGTTAGGCTTATCAGCACCTACCGACCCCTGAGATTGAGGACAAAAAACAATGCTAATGCAGAAAATGAAGACTTTTGTAGAGTCAGATGGAGTGTGGCAGGAATTGTTGCCGTCCACAAACCGATTGATGTCTTCTAACACCGACGGAGAAGTCGAAACTCCTTATTCAACCGTGAATACTGAAAACGGACAACAATTCGCTTATCGCATCAAATCACAGAACCCATTTCAACAGCAACTCTCTCTTGGGAATGACGCAACTTTCACTCCATCAATATTCAAATACCCTGCGAAACAGACCAAGATTTTTCCTGGTCGCATTCGTAAGCGAGTTGTGCTCAAAAATGGAAATGTTAATTTGTGCAAGGAACATATCGAAAAGCGTCATCAACTTTATTTACAGGACACTTTCACTACAATGGTGGATATTAAGTGGCGATGGAATTTACTAGTGTTTGCTATGGGCTTTGTGCTCAGTTGGTTGGCATTTGCTGTTATCTGGTGGGTTATTTGCTATGCCCACGGAGACTTCGATAAACGTGATCCATCACATAAATGGACCCCATGTGTCACTTCCATAAATTCATTTACCTCTGCTTTTCTCTTCTCAATCGAAACCCAACATACAATTGGATATGGTTTTCGATACACAACAGAAGAGTGTCCCGAAGCTATATTCATAATGTGCCTTCAGTCCATAACTGGTGTAATGATTCAATGCTTTGTCGTCGGATTTGTGTTCGCAAAACTTTCACGACCCCAGAAACGGTCACAAACTTTGCTTTTTAGTCGTAATGCCGTTATTTGTCTTCGAGACGGAAAACTTTGCCTTATGTTCAGAGTGGGCGATGTGCGTAGCCGCTCACTTATTATCGGAGCCTCAATCAGTGCTCTTGTCATCGGTCGAAAGGTGACACAAGAAGGTGAAGTAATACCTTATTATCACACAGAACTGCAGGTAAAGTTGGACAATAGCGATTCAAATGTGTTCCTCATTTGGCCAGCGACTGTCGTTCACGTAATAGACGAGAACAGTCCATTTTATAATATGAGTGCTGAAGACGTGGTACGTGAGAAATTTGAAATTGTCGTGTTTCTAGAAGGCACTGTAGAATCGACGACCCAATTTGTGCAGGCTAGGTCCTCTTATTTACCGTCCGAGATATTATGGGGTCATCGGTTTGAGCAATTAGTAAGTTACAAACGAGAGACCGGTGAATATCGAGTCGATTATGGCAAATTCAATAATACTTATGAGGTTGAAACGCCTATGTGTAGTGCGAAAGAGTATACAGAATATCAACAGTATCTGCGAAGAGCGGCTCACACAAGGGGTGCTTCGCCGATGGATGCTTCAAGTAAAGGGAGCGATGAGAGCAAAGCGAGTTCTACTGAAAGCGCAACAAGCAGCAACAACTTGCAGATAGTCCAAGTGCCTTTCTCTTCAAAAAACCATGCACAAACAGTTTCTAAAATAGTCGAAATGGAGTCGTGATGCTCACTTGGAGATCGTGCTGTACTTTAGTACAAATTAGGAATTTAAAACATTTATTCTGTGATACGAGCAAACTTTTACTATGAAGCAAGTAGTGCACGTTTAGTAACTTAATCGCAAATAAGAGATGATCAGGGCATTTAATGACAAACACTGATAATGCAATACTCATTCTTCAAACAGATTATTGTGTTGTCGACCTCTTTTCTAATAAGAGCATATTAAAGGAAAATTAAAGCGACTCTCTATTGAAATATTTATCGCATTCCATTATTTCTTTGTTGAGTTCGGCTATTCGTTTGCTGAGAGAAGCGTTGTTCGGCTTGAATTCTCTATAATCTTCTAACTTCTTCGTGCACATGTCTAACTCTTTCTTTAACTGTTCGTTTTCTCTTGCGACTGCCGTTAATGCCTCGTCTTTTAAAGCGGCAGAAAAACCAGAAGAAGAAAGATGCGATTCTAAAAGTTTTGTTTCGTTGTAATATTCGTGAAACTTTCGAGTGTAAGAATCGCTTTTTTCTGCAATTCGTTTCCGACACTCTTTGCTTTGTTTCATCAACGTGGCGGCAGTTGACCACTCATCCTTAAGCGATGCCAATTTCGATTCCAGCAATTTGCACTTCTTCTCGATTTCTTCAACGGTGAATTGCTTTTTTTGCTTCGAAATATTTTGCAACGTCTGCAAACAAATCGCATTCAGCAAGGAATCGGTCGAAGCGTTCGCATTGAGACCTAATGTGAGTAGACATTTGCAGTAAGCATTTAATAGCAAAGAGAACTCAGAATCGCCCTCTTCGATGGCTCGAATTGCGTCAAACGATTCCTGCGTTTTGTTTTCGCACAACACATTTGAAAAAAATTCAACGCTTTCACTCTTTTCTTTCGCCGAATTCGCTAAGAACGACATTTTTCCAATTTGCCGCCAAAAGGGAACGTGTTGAGATCACCGCGCGCTCACCACTTGACTACCAAAAGTGAAAGCAGCTCTTGAAATGCAACAACTGGTTAGTTGTGAAGTTGACGCACGAACTTCCCCATTCCAAATGCGCATATACATGCTAGGGTGGGGGATTTTTGTGCGGTTTACTTTACATGCATTTGCATGAAGTCCACCACCCTACTCATAATTACAAAAAAAGTTGATGCCACTGTAGTATTCAATTTACAAGATTAAAAACATCAACATATACGGATGGACACACATTCCATTAAATTCACTTATAGAACGTACAACTTTGAGATTTCCAAAACTCATACAATCTCTTCATTTATATAAAATGATCAAACGTTGACACACGATTTTTAATTTTCTTTGATTTTCTGCAAAGTATTTATTTGCTTTTGGCTCCAAAATTCTTTGATTATTTAGAATAGCTTCAAATCAAGTATGTTTTTGTATCAAGATCTTTTCGCTTACCGTTTTTAAAATTGAATAAAACAATAAGACGAATTTCTGCATTTATTAATTCATGTCTAAACTGTAATTGACAAAACGTTGTTTGTCAAACGCTAAATTACTCAGAATTAATCAACTTAAACTTTACTTAGACTTAAACTTATGGCTGCTCGTCTTTTATTATACTATAAGGAGGCGGATTGATGATTTTGGCTTTCTTCCTCTCTTCTTTGCTCAGTCCCGGTTCTTTGTCAGGATGAGGCCAAACCGAGGCATTTTCTATTCTGTTAACCCAATCGGGGAAAGTTAGTGCGAACTCTTCTTCGGTCATCTGATCATAAGGTATCATCACTTTAAACTTGTACAAAAGAACCTCGGCTTCCTTCACTTTGCATTCGGACCATTCGCAAAACTCAGCGGCGATCTTTTCGGCCTCTTTCTCCTGTTCGTCTACAGTCGCGCTCAGAGTGTCTTTTGGATATGGAACACTAACAGCTTTGTAGCTTTTCTCGAGTTCGTCCACAACTGATTTATTCGCAATGGTTGCTCGATAAGCATTCCAATCGATCGGTGGCGGGTTTTCGGGATAACTCATCATTCTTTAACATGAGGCAAATAAGAAGTGTTAAATAATAAAAAACGAGAACAGCGAAAACTCACTTTCGCAAATAGCCGTCGCTTCTCGCTTTGAACGCAGCGAACTGAGCTCTGTCCGATTCGGGCACAAGTCGAGCGAATTTCGCCCAATCGACGGCCGATTTCGTTATTCGACGTGAGGTCATCGCTGCGATCTCTTCTCTCCTCGCTTCACTCGTCTTTTCAATTGACCTCTGCTCGTGTCTTTTTTGCGAACGCCGCCGTCGCTCATCTCTTGCAGCCGCTCATTGCAGAAGACGCGCGCTTTTTGAGCTCGAAAGTGAAGCGAAATAATAAATCTTTTAGTAAAAATGTAAACACATGATGTTAGATACACCTTTTACAATAAAAATGTTCAATGAACGATAATATCAATTATTGCTTTTAATGCGTTTTTGACCAAAATATTCTCCTACTGCATATAATTTATAATGACAATTAATAATTTTAGGTATAACATTATTTAGGTATAATATTACACTTGTAAGTTTGATAATAATTTTTTTCTGTAAACATCTTGTGATCGTTTTATAACCAAAACCATAAGGCCTTGATTTAGGACCCGTAACCGTCTAGAAACCCGAGTCGCCTACTCCCTTTTGTAAAAAATTGTCTCCACACAATTGATTTATTAAGGAGGGTTTACAATGTGAGCAAAACCTGTCCAAACTGGACTTGCACAAATCTTAAATCGGTCATCTTTTTCTTTAGCGGTCCAATCAAGAAATCTTAAATATATCACTTAAATAAGTCAATGAAGGATGTTCAATGCAAGCAATCCACTCGATTGGAGCCTCCCTGTTCTTCCTCCTCATATACATTCGCAATTTCCGAAGAATCCTTGATAAATCATTTACAAAAGAGAAACATGGCTATCAGGAACAATCATAATTCGAACTCTTATAGAAACAGTATTCATAGGATATGTTCTTCTTTGAGGACAGATGTAATTATGAGGGCCCTGATTAATTATAAAAATTTTAAACAAATCTATTTCTATAATTTCTCTATGTAAAAATTATTTTTTAAAATAGGTTAATAATGATTGTCTCCATTGATTTTTCTTAGTTCATTTATGATCTTTTAAATATGAGCTACCTTAACAATTGCTATTTCATTTTTTACTAAGACTTATTATGTCGTTTTATATAAAAACGAAGTATTTTGACTCTTTAAAGGACCCTTTAAAAATTAAAATAATTTTGTCCATGGAAAACTCAATGTAAACCTTTTAAAAATTAATGTCTTTTTAAAATTAATTGTAAAAAATTTCAATCGAATTTTAATTTTTATAATATCGATAAAAAATATGTTTAAAATAATCTTCTCGTTTCACCTCCTTGCTTTTATTAAGTAGCAATTTTAAACGATTGAAAATTACTGAAATTTTTGAGTCATTTTTAATTCATTAATAAAATATTAAATTTATTTATTTAGAATTGACTTTTAAACTAATTATTATTATATTAATTATTAAGTATTGCAGACTTTTGAGCTTATAAATTAATTTATTTGAAATTCGCACCTGGACTAGCAGAATCATTGCACATATTGAAAGGACCTGTTGAGTAATTTTTGCAAAAAATGAATTTGCGCATGGAGAGATAAAACCTACTTTATTTTGTAGAACTCATTATTTGAGCTTGGATCACCGCTGAATGTTGGCCTCTGCAGTACGTCTGTCTTGCACTATAAGGTTTCAAAGATTTTTCTTATACATAGAGTCTATGGGGAAATTCATTTTAAACAAAAATTATTTAGACCCCTTCCACATCTTTTATTCTTATCATTTGAACATATTTAAAAGCTTATTAGGAGGCAATGTTTTTTGAAGTTTTTGTTGTGGAGCTCCGATCTGGAAAAGTATTTTTAAAAATACATTATGATATATAATTATGTATATAATTGAAAAATTTTAAGTGCGTTCAAAAAGTAAGTGATCCATTTTTCGATTACTAATAACTTGTTTGATACACAAGTAATCAATATTTGTTTTTACCATTTTAAAGATCTGCATATTGAGCGTTTTTTGCAAGAATAAAATAATTGATTTTCAAACGACATTATTTTAAAATAAAATCGAATCGAAGACCAAAGTCGCTTTCCATAGGAATATCATTGTTTCTAATTGACAACAATATAAAACTTAATATACACCAAATTTTTTAAGAAATTTAAAAATTAGACACTTTTGTAATATTGATATTAAAAAGTCTTCAGCATTATTTAGCAATGCTTTATTTATTTTACTTTTCTAAGTAGTTTTTCTCTTCAACATTTTTCAAAATTCAACTCATTTCAAATTTTTTTGATTTTTAAGAACTTATGAATTGAGAAATTTGAAAATTTCAAAACAATGATAATCCTATGAGAGCGCAATTTAGCTAACTTTGACTCTGAATAATTTCCAAAAAAAGAAACCGATTGGATTCATGCAATGCGATAATAATGAAGTTGCTCTTCACTATTGCCCTGATGATGGCTTTGAGTTGGTTTTGATGAATTTAACTTTTTCATTGTTTTAATAGAAAATTATAAATCAATTAAGGTATTATATTAATATATATTTTCTTCATAAAACTATTCTATTTTGCCTCTTCAAATGCATTAAATCAACATTATTTTTTATATTTTACTGTAATAGTTTAATTATTAACAATTAAATTAATAATAGTTTATGTTTTTTCTTGCAAAATGCATCTATAATTTTAATTTTCAATTGCATAAAATTAATAATTCTAGTTATTTTTTGAAGCCCTAGCAAGTAATACCTGTTTCCTAAATTCACCTTTTTCAATTTGTCGAATTCTGACTTTTCTCCGATCATCAAGTTTGTTGTTTTTAAATTCAAATCGATGACAACCTTAATAATGATTTAAATGGTGATCTGTAATCTGTTGTCTTTTCTGTAATTAAAACTTACTTTCCAGATTGTTATATTATTATTTTAAGTTTGTAATACTGTATTACCTTTCGATTACAGTTTTTTTGGATAATTATGATTATCGAAACGTTGTTAATGGTTATGGTTTGAAAACTTATCAATAGACTTACGTAAGTTCCTCAAATCCAACAATCTATGTATTTCGGCCTAATTTTCTACATAAGTCAACGTCAAAATAGAGATTTGACCGTATCTTTAAGCAAAATAAACTTCTAAAATTTAATCAGTTCTAAAAATGCTTTCTCGATGAATTTATTTTGTTTGCAGCTAACACCATAAACTTTTGTCTAAAAATGTAAATACAGTAAAACTTCCTCTAACGGTCAACTCCACTAACGGACACTAAAATAAAATAGCCTCCTAAGTTAACTCAATTAAACATATCCTCTCTACAAAGGTCACCTCTATATAACAGTCAGATTTTTTGGGCCCCTTTGGTAGAGAGGTTTCACTGTATATTTTCATTGAAAAACCATTCATATTTACATTGAGTGTGGAACATTTTTGAAATGTTATTACCGTATATTCTCAGATTATTTGCCATGAAAAAGACTGCCACTGGCACCGATCCCATAAAAAAGGTTTCTATGGAACTAATACTCTAAGTTTAACAGGCAAATCTCGCTCTAAAGTGCCCTAGCATATAATCAGAGGATATACGGAATTTCAACTTTTAATTCTTTGAAAACTTAAAGCAGCGCAGCAATCTTTCCGAACTTGAAAAAGAGAAAATAAACAGCTTTTCGCAATGCATTTAAAAGTAGAAGTTAGAGAGCGAACTGAAGTGCAATATTTACCATAAACTGTTCATTTATTTGTTCTTTAAAACAATCATCCAAAGCTACGAAAAAGTTTCGAAGAGTTCTCCTAATAAAAAATTCTCAAATGGAATATGAGTTGTTTTATACAGTAAAACCTCTCTACAAAGGACACCAAAGGGCACAAAAAATCTGACCAGTTATAAAGAGGTGACCGTTGTAAAGGGGGTATCTTTAACTGAGTTAACTTAAGAGCGTATTTTATTTTAGTGTCCGTTAGTGGAGGTGACCGCTCAAGAGAAATGTCCATTATGGGAGGTTTTACTGTAATATCTTATGATCAGCAAAAACGTAAGCATCTGTGAGTCAGCCTTTTGAATTGACAAAGATTCTTTACTTTCCATCTAATTATGCCATTTTCGACTTAAGTTTTCACAGCCTCGACAGTCGTAAACAGAACTTTTATTAATCTTTTCTTTTCATTTTTGTGCGTCTTGTATCAATCGCTAAACTAATTTTAACAATGAAAGCTCACTGATTTTGAATGAAAACGATTGAAAGACTCAGATTTAAGTTCGTACGCTTTAAGCAAACTCGATAAGCCCTAAAAACGCAAAACTTCAATGCAAGCTTTGCATCCGAATTGCGGGATTCTAACCGTAAGCTGCAATTTAAGATTATTTGTTTCCTCTCAAATTTTAATTTTCATTGCAGCTCACTTGTTTGAAAATCAGTGTTTGTACCTTGCGTGAAAATGAGCGAAATGAAAAGGAAATCGAGAGGCGAACGCGGTTCGAGTGAAGCGGGAGAGCGCGGGGCGCGGGCCGCAGCGGGGAAAGGTGCAAACGGCCTTTGGGGAGAGAGCGGAGGGACGCAGCCTCCGTTTGCGTGAATGAGCGTAACGCAAAGCAACGCAAGCAATGAGTGAAATGAGACGCGACTCGCTTTGAAGCCGACAGTAGTTTTCTCGCGAATGGTGCGACTGATGGCCTCTCCTCGCAACTGTTCCCACTGCTGTTCGCAGTCCACCATTTCGGCGGACGCCATCGCGACCGACGGTACGCGCCTCGAAACGAACAGTGTCCGCTGTGCGCACTCGGCGGCCGACTCTTCGACCGACGCTCGCAGCGATACGAACGATGATTCGAGACTGGATGCCGGCGAAAGGCCAAAGGTCAGGAAACTGTCGCCTTCCGACTTCATTTTCGGCAAAGTGATCGGCGAGGGTTCGTTCTCAATGGTAAGCCTGCTGTTCGCTGCGCTCTCACTTCTCTTTCATTGTTCGCAGGTTTGTGTCGCGAAAGAGATTAACACGAAGAGGATTCATGCGATCAAAATTTGCGAGAAGAGTCTTATTCGCAAAGAGAAGAAACACGAGGCAATTATGAGAGAAAAGGACATTATGTATATTTTGAACCTGAATCCGAGTCCGTTCGTCATCAAACTTTATGCCACATTTCAGGACGTCGATCGTCTTTGTAAGTCTGCTGCGTTCGACACTAACCCAGACAATCTTATCATTTAGATTTTGTTATGAACTATGCAAAAAATGGTGAGCTCCTGCCTTACATTAATAAAGTAGGCTCCTTCGATGAGGAATGCACGTTGTTTTACAGTGCAGAACTACTTTTGGGCATAGAACATCTGCACAAATTGGGAATTGTGCACAGGTTTGTCATTGTCATGATCATTTCACCTTATTTCGCATTATTTCGCAGAGACTTGAAACCAGAAAACATTCTTCTCAATGAAAACATGCACATACAAATATCCGATTTCGGTTCTGCTGTTTTAGAAGGAAGAAATGAACAACAATCACCATCTTCGAGCAGCTCATTATCAGCAAAGGAAGAAGTTACGACGCAAACAAATCGCAGAAATTCATTTGTTGGAACAGCTCAGTATGTGTCTCCAGAAATGTTATCTGATAAAAAAGCTTCGACAGCTTCCGATTTGTGGGCGTTTGGATGCATTGTATATCAAATGACAGCAGGTTTACCGCCCTTTCGAGCGCCGACGGAATATTTAATATTTCAGAAAATATTAAAATTGGATTATGAATTTCCAGATGGATTCAATGCAGAAGCGAAAAACTTTGTTAGAGATCTATTGAAAAGGGAACCAAACGAACGATTAGGGGGCAGCGACGATGTGAAAAAGGTTGGTTACGAATCGATTAGATCTCACAGCTTCTTCCAACCTATAAGCCACCGACTGTCCATGTTGCATCTAGAGACACCACCACCCATATTACCTTATTTACCGGGTACTTCAGAAAATGAAGAATTGAGGAGCCATTATCAAGTTCCTGATAATTTGGAACCGGGTTTGGACGAGAAACAGATGACTAGAATTCTTGGACTTGCATTAAGCGACGAAGAGTTCAAAAATGCAAAAAGTTTACTAGACATAAAACCAGATGAATTTCAATATAGATTAGATAAGCAAAGGCAAAGTAATCCTTGGCATCGTTTCGTCGAAAACAACTTAATACTGAAACAAGGTCTTGTCGACAAACGTAAAGGTTTATTTGCAAGAAGAAGAATGCTGCTACTAACAACTGGTCCTCATCTCTACTATGTAGACCCTGTAAATATGGTTCTTAAAGGGGAAATTCCGTGGTCACCTCACCTGCGGCCGGAATCCAAAAACTTTAAAATATTCTTTGTGCACACTGTAAGTTTGGAATATCCATATCATCCATAGAGGAAAGATTTGTCCAAAAATTAATTTCGAAAACCATTTAGCAATTTACTTTATGAGTAGCATTTGTCAAGAAATCACTCGAGTTCTTTTATTTTTTATTTTTTCATTTTATTTTTTGAATTTAATCCTTAATTTCTTGTCGAATTTAATCAAGGTTATGAGGTAAATTATTTGCAAGAGATGCACATCTTTTCTTAATTTATAGAAAAACTGTTGTTGAGTCAACTTTTTGCACTGTTTGTCGTGTTGCTTCATGTGCATTCATTGCAAAAAATGACTCATCTTTATCACTAGTGATTTTTTAATCTCATTCAATTTTAGCCCAACAGAACGTATTATTTGTCTGATCCTGAAGGAAGAGCTCCAGAGTGGTGTAAAGCGATAAACGAAGTCAGACTTGCGACTTTTGCGAAGCTTAAAGAGCTCTCACCTACAGACTAAAGTATTATAGTGATTACATTTAGAAAAAAATTAACAAGCGAATGCAAACAGCGAATTTGATGGTGCACGTGGTGAGCAGTTAGTTGCGACTTCTGTGGACAAAAGAGGTCCGAAGCCATCGGGCATTGAACATTAACTAATTATAATCAATGTCGGTGAACATTTTCGGTCGACTGAGGAGCAGCAATCACTAATTGGCAGAAATATGTTGCTAATAATCGCCCCTAACTGTGAAAATGACCGATGCAGTATTATGTTAAAGGTTGTTTGATGAAATAAAGAACGAATGCAGACGTAACCTGCCCACTCGTGCGGCCAGAAGCGAAGGGCGCTCGCGGAGGGTCCACTTCCGAGCCCGCGGCGAATGCCTCCCACAGTCGCGATTAGAAAACGCCCCCGTTGCGAGTCCCGAGCAGACGTCATGAGCCGATGTTTACGAATGGCAGTGTTTTCGCGTTTTCCGCAATCGACCGTTTCGCGAATACCGTTGTAGTCGTCGTTTCCGCCGCAAACAGCTCCTGTCGACAGCCGCAACGCGTTGCGGCTGCCGATTGCGGGCACAGCGCCCGAAAGTAGAGCAGAACTGTAGACGAAACCCACGCCTTTTTCGTGTTTTCGTTTTTGCAAATTTTCCTTTCGCTTTTCACTCTTCGCTTGTGTTCGCCGCGCGAATCCACCGTCTGTTCGCACTCCACTTTCAGGTAAGAATCGCTTTCGACCGCTAACTTGCCGTTCGATGCCGCGTCGCGCTCTGAGGTTTGCACTCAATCGCACGTCGCTCAGGTCGGTGTCACCGGTTGCAACAGTGTGCGCTTTCGGCCGATGGCGACAGAACAGTGTGCACAGCGTTGCGATCGTTTACACGAACCTGTTTTGCGTAAACAAGAGCCAAAAAGATACTTTTGATTGTTTATTTTACGAGACGTTTGAAACATGGTTAAGCGTTATGCAATTATTCGCAGCTGGCGTTCATTCATTACCGAATTTCATAACAGAAGCCAGAAATAAGGCGAACTTTTCGTCACTTCTTGCGGCGTGAAAGCAGCGACACTTTGCTTAACATTATGTCACTTATTTGCAACCGCTCTTTCAAATTATCGCTGCATTTTGTTTTCACTTCTAGCGTTTAGTTCCCAACTAATTCAATTCTCAGTCGCATCACCAATGTTTTTATTGCAATTTCATTGAGCAAAGATTTTTTATTCAAAACTCGTAGCCTCGACTGATCTCTCGATCTTCTTCTCTTAAATCGTTCTTCACGTAAAATCCTTCTTAAATCTGTTCAATTAGTATTCTATCACTTGTGTAGCTCCTTGCTCATAAAGAAGAGTTCGTAACATCGCCGAATGAGCTTTGTTATCGCTTTGAAAATTTATGCCTCAATTTCAACCATTTAAAAGTTTTTGTGGGGAATGTTATTCAGTTTAGAGGCTGCTTAATATGATTCATTAATGCTAAGATGCTTTAATAATTTGTTTCAATCTTAATAAAATTAGTTATAATAAGCTCTTGTGTAGCACAGTGATCGTGAAAGATGCTCACGATCACGAATAAACACACTCTCGAAACATATTTCAGATACTAGTTTTGCAATAGAAATCGTAGAAGATATAAATAGAATGAATATTTCTAATTTTCATTAAATGCTACTTTGCGCGAAAACTGAAAAAATTAATGTTCGTGTTATTTCTTTCTAAATTAATTTTAATCGAAATCAATTGAAACAAAATGTGAGTATTATCACGCTTATTGTATAACGATCAAAATTTATTCTGAGTAAATGAAAACATTTCTGTTCATGTGGGCTCAACGGAAATATCGAGTTCTATGCTCGAACTACGAAAACATTTGCAGTCATTTCGAAAAATTAAGTGCGAGATTAAATCAAATATGAATCGTAATTCAACTTATACTTGCGATTTTACCGATAACTCACTTTCTTGTCGTTTTGATTAAGCCGATTTTCAACAGATTAGGGCGATTACAAGCAGAATGAAGTTTGTCAGCGGTTGTCTGATTTATAAAACGAAAACAATTTTTTGTCAAATAAAATATTAAACTCAGCTGTGATGTGCATTTGCTATTTGCGGCTCGCACGTCACTTAGATGTTAACAGTCGTTACTGTCGCTAGTAATGCGGAAATCTACGCCGCTATATGTGACTGTATTTTAAAAAATAATTCCTAATGTCTGTTTTACTTTTTACTATTTGGTTTTTATAGAAGTTTACGTAATTCATAAGTAATTCGAAGCTAATATTAGTTCAGTTTGCATTTGTTTTAGGTGTGCTTGCTAACGGCCAAGCCGATAAATCTCTCGCCAAAATTGCAGTTTTATAGAGATATGATACAGTAAGCCAATAGGTACTTCATGGATATTTCAATAAGCAGGGCTGAGACTTCAGTTAATAAATTCAATGATTTCGGTTGGTAAATCCGTGAATAAAAGGATAATTTTCGTTAAAATAAATAAAACCTGTCCAAACTGGACTTGCACAAATTTTTAATCATTGATATTTTTCGTTACCGGCGCAATCAAGAAACCATAAATATATCATTTAAACGAACAATTAATAATTAATTAAAATATTTTTAAACAAAACTATTGGTTTCTTCGTGTAAAAAAGTAAATTTTTTAAATAAGGTAAGTTATGATTTTGTCCATTGATTTTTGTTAATTCAATTATGATTTTCTTCTAAATGTGAACTGCCTCAGCAATTATTTTTTCATTTTTTATTAAGACTCATTAAGCCATTTTATATAAAAAAGGAAAGTTATATCTTGACCCTTTAAAGGACCTTTTGAAGATTGAAATATTTTTGCCTATGGAAGAATCAATGTTAACACTTCTTTTTAAAAATTAATTTTTGCAAAAATACAAATCAAAATTCAATTTCGATAATATCAATAAAAATAAAAACAGTTGATTAAACTATTTTGATCGTTTCATCTACATTTCTTTTTATTAAGTAACAATTTTTATTGATTGAAATTTACTGCCATTTTTGAGCCAATTTCT
>NCKU01000648.1:0-36170 GCA_003675995.1 Dinothrombium tinctorium | reverse complement strand
TGATAAAAAGATGCTCCTCAAGTACAGTTTAGGAAAAATGTTTGTTCCTGATTGATCATGTAAACTCTTATTACTAAGTAAGGCAAATCAGTTTTGATCAGTGTTCGCGGCAAAATTTTAGCTAAGAGCAAAAGGAGGACAACCTTTTTGGACCCATCGTATCTATTGACAAAATTGGTGTCATATGAAAGCTTATTAAACTTGCATTTATTACGGCCTGCGTTATAAAATGGCTTTTGTTTTTACAAATATCACATTCAGAGTTGGCAAGGTACAATTTTTTATTCTTGTATTATACTGTATTATACAGATAAAATAAAATTTTTTATTTTTTACATCATTGCATTTTTCTCAGCGCCATCTAGGGACACTTTTAATTTGTGTCAAATTTTATTTTAAATTTTAAATTAAAACAGTTAATTTATAATGTCGATTTGAATAAACTTAAAATCAGTGTAAAATTTATTTAAATTTTAAAAGTTTTGTCAAGTTTTCATATAAGCATAAATAACTAAAATTGTGTCATTCGGAAAATTTAGGTTTTCATTACAGTGACACAATTTTATTTTTATAAAATATTTTCGCTTTGAATTTAAATTGTCGCCAATTCATCGAGACATTACTAAAAAATTGGGATCTAATTTTGACACTCCGAGAATCATTTTCAACTCAATTTTAACTTTTAATCTTTCAATGATAGAAGCTGTGACTTTTTTTTGCTTTTTTGCAATTTTCAACTTTCCGATTTCAATTTTTTAACTGAATTTTTAATCACGTTATTGAGAGAAAAATGTATTCACCTTCTTTATGCATTTTGTTCTCTGTACAACTCATTCCAGAAAAAGTGGGTGCACACGCTTAGCTCAGACAGAATCTTTTCAAAGCTAAAACCTAATAACTTGATTATGAATATTTAATTTTAATTTATTAAAAAAAAAGCTTTAATATATTGAATTGAATCAGCTTTACTTGTGTTTGGTAATTAACTCATCAATGTAAATTAAGCAGCTCGTTATATTGGCTCCGATGTTTGTATTTGTAAATATTTTGAAATCTATAAGAGGAATCTAATTCGCCTTTAAACGTTTTTAATATGTGTGTCATTTGTGTTTTTGTTAAATGAAAGTTTTGACGTTTTAATGAGCGCATAAGTACTTTACTTTCATGTTTTGCTTTACTTCCAGCCTTGAAAAATTGCTGCATTTATGAGTTGACACTTAAAACGAGTAAACCAACAGATGATTTTGAAAGTAAGAGTCCTAGCGGATCGACGTTTGTTTACACAAGTTTATAATTCATTCCATTCGTGATACATTTTTGTGTTCACATAACATTTAAAGTTGACTTTATATTCCTACTTTTACACTTTGCAGAGCGATTATATCACAAAATAACCTACCTAATCAAATCTGACCTAACAAATGAGTACTGGGCTATTGACCAGTACACTATTTATTGTAATTGTTAATTTTATCGCGGAGATTTAATTACAAGCATAAATTAAGTTATAAGTTTCGAAAAAAGTTAAGAAACTTTCTGTGATTAACTTTCAAAGGAAGCTTTTATCCTCTAAAGTTACGAATTGAAACTTAGCCGTTGCCTTCCGCTCTAGTAGAAACATTGGATTACGTATGTGAAAGCGAACTATCATTAGAAAATGCATTGCAAAGATTATAAAAAATTAATTAGGTTATCAAGGATATCCTGTTCAACCGCAAAATTTCAGAAAGATTTGTTAATCACTTCATCATTCAAATAGTGAAATTTTCGATTTTGAAACAAATTGGCGATTGATTGTCGCTAATTACATTTTCGAAAGTGTAATTGAAATAGAGAAAATTAAAAAAGTTTAAATTCACGAGTAAAGATAAGGAAAAATTATTTTTGAAATGCGTATGAACAAGTTTAAAAGGCGGACTTTAAAAATTAAATTTGATTACCGCTTTCGAAGCGTTTACAATGCGTTATCTAGTTAAGAGACGACAGCTCGCTTACGCCTCATTATGGTGTTTACTTTTTTGCCATTTTCACAGATAATACTGTGACACTGTGAACGCTGATTCGCTGCAATTACTTTCGAAATCGCTTATCTCTTGATTTAAGTGACAGCTTTTCGAGCGATTAACTTTTTTATTCACATTTGAACAGTCATTTCGCCTTAAGCCTTGAATCGAGTGTGACACACAATTTTTAAAGTTTATCATTTAGTATACAACCGAAAAAGCTTGAGTTAGTTTTTAACGATGAATAACGAGCAAATTGTAAACATTTATCGCGAAAATGGTTTCGCTGTGATTCCAAACTTTTTGACGGACGAAGAAGTAGACGCATTGTTGGTTGAGAGTGAAAACATCGTTCGATCGACGAACGATCAAAATTTAGCTGTGTTCAAAGGATCGACTAAAGAAGCGAACTGTGACGACACAAAATACTTTTTGGAATCTGGCGATAAAATCAGATTCTTTTACGAGCCGAAAGCTTTCGATGAAAATGGTCAATTGATTGCCTCAAAAGAAAAATGTCTCAACAAAATAGGCCACGCTTTACACTGCTTGAATCCAATCTACAAAAGCGTTACTTTCAGCGATAAAGTAAAAGAAATTGTCAAAGCAGTTGGATTTAAGAAGCCATTGATTACACAAAGTATGATCATTTTTAAAAATCCTGCTATTGGCGGCGAGGTGCTTCCTCATCAAGACGCAAGCTACTTATATACCACGCCAGAGATAAAACTTATGGGCTTTTGGTTAGCGCTAAGTGATGCCGTTGAAGAAAATGGATGTTTGTGGTTTATTCCGAAATCACATAAAGATCAACTTTATACTCGATTTATACGAAAGCCAGAAAAAAGCCCGCCATTGATTTACACGAAAACAATGCCAGAATTTAACGATAATTTGTTTGTGGCAGCTCCGGTAAAGAAAGGTTCCTGTATTTTGATCGATGGCTTAGTGATCCATAAGAGTGAAGCTAATAAATCGATGAAACCAAGACCGATATATACATTCCACATATATGATTCGTTTAACACTACTTGGGCTCCTGATAATTGGCTTCAGCCAACTGATAATTTGCCATTTTCACCTCTTTTCTAAATTAGAATTCGACAATCAACTTTCTGATCAAAATAGCAATGGCACTACTTTTTAATCTTCAAAACATCAAACATTATTAATATAAGATTATGCATATCATAAATTAAAAATAAAAAAATTCATAAAAAAACTTATAAGTTTAAACGATAACCTTTAAATGCCATAAAGATCCATTTTTTGATTGTCGAAATAAATTCGGAAACATTCGAAGAATATTCTCAACTTCTTCGTTAACCTCAGATTCGGGTTCAATAACTCTCTGGTATTTAATATATTCGCAAATGCTATCGATATTTGCTCCCAAAGGATGAATACTTAAATAAATAGAAGCAAAGGATAAAATGCAAGCTTTACGATCATTGAAATTAGTTTTGAAATTTTCACTTTCAATATTTTGAGGAGATCTACCTTCGTTACCTTCATATTTACAAATAATGTTTTTCAAATGCTCAATTTCACAATCATCTTTGATCTTTTGTTTGCGCAAAGTTAACAATTGGTACTGAAGTCCTTGTACAGTTTTCTGCAGTAATTCGATTTGAGTTTCCGCATTGATTTCTTGTTTATCACAGTTTATCGACTCACACGCTTCGCCATCTGAATTTGATTCATTTTCTACGCCAATAAAATTATCATCTGTTTTCACACTTTTAATCCTCGATTCATTTGACAGATCAAATTCGCATTTTCTTTTTAGCTCAGCACAATCTTCGCTTCCATCGCTTAAGTCCATTTCATCCTCTTGTCGCTTGTTAACGACTTCTTCAACATGAGCCATTTTAATGTCCTTAAAGATGAGAAAAGATTTTTCATAAATCAAAGATTTAAATAAAAATTACTTTGGTTTGTCGCTTCCATGCAGTGATATTTTTTCGCTGAGCTCGAGTGAAGTGATCCCAAACTTTTTGCTGATTGGCGACATCGAACACTTTTTCAATGAGAGCGACTGAAAATAAAAAGGTTAAAAAATATTCTTTAGACTTGTATCATTATTACATTGAGTTAAAATTGACTGCATTCTCGAAGAATACAATTGCTTTGCTTTCTGCATTTCAAGTTCAAATTCATTTCTTTCACTTTGCAGTCGCCTCATGTGACTATGGGCCGTTTGAAGCATGCTATAGAACTGGCCACAGTTTTTCTTACGACATTCTCCTTTTTCCAGCCAATATATCAACAATTGAATAGCGTTCACGAATAAATCTTCGTTTTTCAATTTCTCGATAAGTGAAGCAGCCTCGTGCTCTGAATACCAAACATCTGCAGGATTTGGTGTATATTGGTCAGATTTTTCTCGGTGTCTCATCTCTCTTTGCAGCGCTCGCTGTTTGCATTCATACTCATGTTGATCATCTCTAGCAAGCGCAAAATCCACATGCAATCGACCTGTGTTTGGAGCATCATCTTGGTCGTTGATCTTCATACGGCAACCAGAAAGACACAGAGCTTTGTCTACCGATTCTTCCTCCATATACCTTATATGGCAAAAGTTTTTCTTACTCATCCTTACTGCTGCTACTTCTCCACAGTAGCTGAACACTTCTTTAAGATTTTCTTCCGTCGCATTGTCAGGAATGCCGCCTACAAATATTGTTCGGCAACCGGGCGGACGTTCTCTTTTTGTTGGCAATGAGACGTTCGGCTTCGGGGGATAAAGCGTGCAACATTTGAATTTGAAAAGAGGAATGCTGAGTGTTGACAACGCAAACGGAGTTGATTTCAGAGCAGGATAATGAGCGTAGGTGGGCAATGAGGATGGTGGCAATGTAAAAAGAGCTGTCATCGAGGGTGTGTTATATGGACTTAACAACCATTGCGACGTGGCCGGCGCAAAATTTACTCCAGCAATGATATTAGCGGTACTCATGTCTAAAGTCTCACGAGCTGTCAAATGATTGTTTTCAATAAGATGATCGCGAAAAGAAGCATCGTTTGTAATTGCCACTTCAGGGATAGACGCGATTCCATGAACAGTGTCAGTGGCAGAGAATGACGATTGCTGAGAAGACTGCATTTACTTACTGATGTGATTTTAAATTGTTATGATTACTTCGCCATTCATCCGACTGCTTTCTTTTGCTAATGCCGCATTCTTTAAGTCTTCTGCAACCAAACACTCCTCGAATCAATACCTCTAAGAGCGCCTCTTTTAAAAAGATGCTCTTCGCTGCGTTTTCTTAATCTTAAAGCAATCTGTGTCAATTTTTAATCTTTTATCATATTTAAAAAAAAATTATATAAAATCTAACGGTTCTCATCGCTTCAACAAATATTTCTCAGGCAACGCTTCGGTTAACAACGTAAAGATCATAAAATGACTAAAACACACTTAAGAAATATATTCCAAGTATTCGTCATCGCTTACGTCGTCTTCCGAATTATCTTTATTTGCAACGGTACTCGTCTCTTTAGATAACATCTCATCTACTATAGAAGACATAATTGCTCGAATATGTTCGATGGTTCCTGGAATACACCAACCATCTTTCTCGTCGCACACATCCGGTTCTTTTCCGTCATTAGCGTGAATTAAACTTTGAACCTGGTCCACCGAAATATCACAAAGCTGATAATATTGTTGTCTACACGCAGGCATTATTCCTGGTCTAAATGCGAAAGAGGCGAACATTTTTTCCTCATTTTTTTCATCTTCAGCACTGGTCGATGGCATCAAACTTACGTTAGGATTAAACGAATCATGTGTAATGACCGAAGCGCGGTAACGATTTCTCGACTTTTCCTTATCATTCTTCTTCAATGGGAGTTGATATTGATATATGCTTCTTTTTGCTAAAATTCTTTCATTGTTGTTACTTTTACCAGATGCTTGTTTCAATCGAAAGTCTAGAGTTTGATAGATTTTTGAAGATTTATCTTTTCTCGGATCGTAGCTAAACCTTATCCACATACAACGAAATGGTCCATTAGTAAAATAATAAGCGATACAAGGCAGAATAAGTCTTAACTCTTGTCGAGTACACTTCAATTTATATAACAAGGCATTTCGGGACCAAATTGGTCTAGTTTCGAAACATTTTCTAACCTCTTCCATTAACTTTTCTGACACATGATATTTGGATGCGTTTTCAAATACAGGTCCTGAAGGTTCATTCGGAGTCTCATCATTCCAACATAAAAGACAAGCTATTGTGGATCGAGATTTTCGAGTTCGGCCGATGATTGACGACTGATTTTGTCTCTCGATTTCTTGAATGACAGAAACATCTCTGTATTTAGGGTCATTGCGAAAAAAGTAATCGGTTGGCATATCAAATCTGCTGAATAAAGTCGGCAAAATGAATAAAGGAGCATTTGAATCGAAACACTTATTTGGCTCTGAAAACGGATTTCGAGGAATAATATCGTCAATAATCGACTTGTAACGAGCTTTTCCTTCATTTGAGTCTTTTGTGCGGACCATCGGCAAATATTGGAAATCAGCCATCGTCTGAAATTTGTAACTGGTATCAATCACGCCGACCACAGCCGTTTCATAAACGAAAGAAACATCACCGTTTTCATCGCGTTTCTTTTTCTTAACGCATTTCACGAGTAAATTATTGGTCGAGTATCGATCGCCGAACGCAGAGTGCGAATATATATCGTTCGGTCGCCAACGCAATTCAAGTCTCGCGGTTTCGTGTGAAAATGTACGATTGAGTGTAGACAAGCCACCGATCGTTTGCAGCATATTATCCACATTCTCCACTATTGCGGGATATTCGATATTCACTATTCTCGCGACGCTTGTCGCTTCGCCCGTCGACAGGACACTCGATTCCGCCATTTGTTCGAACTGCTTTCTCCGCTTTCTCTTCTAAGCAATCGTTCACTTCGTTTTAAACAAGAAACAAATCGACAAAATTTGCATTCTCACAACCACTGAACCAACATTCGTTCGCTGCTATTTTCACGACCGGCGTAGAAATAGTCAAACCTCGGCTGAATTCGCATCGCGGCAAAATTTTATTCATTTTTGAAACTTTTTATTCATTTTTGAACGAAGCACGATTCAACTGCGTTCAAAAATCAATTCGAGAAGAATTTTTGCTGATCTAAATAATGCGAAACGATAAAATGTGAATGGGCGAAATTAGCGTTTCAATTGCATATTCACTCGAATGGCTCGAATAGCTTCCTTTGAGTCGATGATAGGAATTGTAATCAAATTTGAGTGAAAAAAGTCACGAAAATTTTAGTCAAAAACATTAATTTAATTGTCTCATTAACTTGTTTCGCTGTTCATAACATATTTGAGATTGTAGAATCGTATAGCTGACAAGAAAATTGAATTTTTGATAGCCGCGCAGTAAAATTTTTGATATACTAGCTAAATCGCTGTAAAACTGTGAAAAGTTGAAATTTAATTTTAAAAATTTTTTGATTTGAACGGCTCACTTTGAAAGAGAGTGAGAAGCATTGTAGCGTTAATCAAACGTGAGTGGAAAACGAATTCAATCACTGGGATTGAAAATACGATTTTGGAAAACGATAAGAGCGATCGGTTCAAACATTTTCGGTTGTTTTTTATTTTCAAGAAACGAGGCAAAAAATTATTGCCATCATTTATATTCGCGATTGTATACACTTAAGCAGAGCAGTTTGCATCGTTTGATGCTAGTTTTGACAAAAACGCTTTCATTTGAGTGAAACAAATCGAGTGTTGCACGTCACACTCTGTGATAAAGTGAATGAGAGAGAATCGAGTGCTCGAAAGGGAGAAATGAGTTGAGTGTAAAGATGATCGAAGATTCGCTGTTTTCATTAAGAAACTAGAAATAAAAACGACAATTGACAGAATCGAAACGATAAAAGATTAGCGAAATAAATACTTTTAATGAGGGTTAGGTAAAGTGAGTGTGAAAAAAGCGATGGCGAAGCATAATTACAAGATTTCGTTAATGAGCCAATAAGTGTTCATTAAACCTTTTCCTTTTATGTTAATTATTCCTCTTTGCGTCAATTGGAATGTACCAAATACGTCGAGACATCGTTTACTGCTTTCACTAATGTGAATTTTGAGAGCTGTTAGATTGGAGAATACAATTAATCACATAGACAATAAGTGATTTGAGATACCTTCTCCAGTTGATTCCATGCGTGAAGCTGTGTTGACTGTGTCTCCAAACAAACAATAACGAGGTCTTTTGTGGCCAACAACTCCGGCACAACACGGACCTGCAACCAAATTCGCTTTACGATTATATTTCCCAATCAAATTTAAATTATAAATTTTCCTATTTCTTCGATCATTGCCAAGAGAGTTTGAAAATCTAATCTATTCCGAAAATAGTTTATTGGTTTATCAAATTTTGTGACGATCGTTTCGATTTATATTTAATTCAATAAAAATAATAAATTTGAGAAAACCTAACCTGTGTGAATACCAATGCGAATCATCAATTTTTCATTTTCTCGATGTCGAATTTCAAACTTTTCAACACATTCTCTGATTCTTAATGCCATTCGCGCAATTTGTCTAACGTGTTCATTGCCATTCCGCTCAGGTACCCCCGAAACCACCATATATGCATCTCCAATTGTTTCTACCTTTCGAAAAAAAAATGAAAGCGATAATCATTTTCATAGTTTATACTTTGTAAACGTCGAAATCAGAAATTATCGAGTCAAAGCACGTGTAGAGATCGTTGAGTAAATCGACCACTTGCATCGGTGTGCTCTCAGAACATATCGTAGTGAAGCCAACTATGTCACTGAAGTAAATCGAAACCGAATCGAAGTAATCAGGCACTACGCTTTCGCCCATTTTTAACTGATTTGCGACAACTCTGCGATTGACAATTTCATCATTACATAACTTTGATGCCTAAATTCATGCAACATTTGTTCGCCATCGCCAAAACGAAGCGAATGCGGCTTGCAATAAATTCACTCGCATACTATTCGCTTATTGCTCGTTTTCAGCCTTAATATCAAAAGTTTCGTTTCGTTTTTTGAAAAACGCAGTTATTTATGACCGGCATTTTTTGCAACGCTGAACAATTCGTAATTTAAGCAGTTCTAAAGTTTAAATCACACAGTTTATCGGTGTTCGCGCAAAAAAGGTAACGAAAGCAATCTGATCCTAGCGTTTGAGTGTGGAGAATAATTTACTTTTCACCGTACACTCTGCTCGCTTTTTGCTCAAACTGGACCGTATTTCACACTTCATTATCTCCGTGTTGCTTCGTTTGACAAAACGTTTTCATATCACAATCAAATAAAGAAGAAATAAATAGCATTAAAGCATTAGCGTGCGGTGAAACTGTCGCTCGTTATAACTGTACAACTCAAGCCGAGCCGTGTGCATGCAATTTGCCACCGAAAAAATTTCTTCTTACTTTAAGATACCTAATTTTGCTCATTTCATATTTGAAAAAAGCAGAGTAATTATTTTTCCATCATCTAATTGAAATTGAAAATTGCATAACTTGCGATCTTAACTTTGTTTGCACTGTGCAGCAACTTTCCATCGTTTGCGAATACAACCGATTGCGGAAAAAATGATACCTCGGCAAAATTTGGTACAGTAATTCTTCACTTTTTTTCTTCTCTTCGTTTAACTCTTTTGTGCGCTGCTCAACGATCGATTCCAAATCATTGGCGTAGTGCTCCATTCTTTGCAGCAGCTTCTCGGTCAAAGTTGCATTCGCTATTAAATCTTCTTTCACCGACGCTGATTTCGCCAATGTTCTCATATCTCGTTTTATTGCACCAAAGTCCGGCCTGTAATCAGCATCACGCGCCCAGCATCGAGTCATCAAGCAATGTAAATCAATTGAGCATTTATCTTTTGACACAATAGGTCTTATGTCTTCAGAGAGAATTTTCGAAACAATATCTAAGAAAACGAGGGTGTGATTACTGAGTAAATGACAATAAAGATCAAACCGGGTATGTTAAGCTCCGCTGAATATGGATAAAATGGCTCTTTTCGTGTTATGATCTCTTGAAGGATGATTGCAAAGCTGTAGACATCGCCTTTTTGAAAACGATCATAGCATTCGCTGCATATTTTAGTCTTGTTTTTAGATTTTAAACACTTGCATCGGACTGATATTAAATCTGGAGAAACATATAATGGTGCGTATACATCATCAGATTCTCGCTGAAAGCCCGAGAAATCGATAGATAATGCTGTAATTGAAGTGCTCGATGTTGCAGCTGTCATTTCAATGTCGCTTGCGACGTTTCGATGAAAAATGTTTATACCGCGTAACTCTCTAAGACCGAAATCAGATATTTTTACACAGAATCTGGAATCTACCAAACAGTTCGTTGATTTCAATCTTCCATGGAAAATGTGATCGCTGTAGTGAAGGAAATGAAGACCCGAGACTATGTCTGATATAAGCGAATAACGAAATATCCAATCCAAGTTAAGCGAAGAATTAGCTAGCACATCTCGCAATGAGCCTTTCGGACAATATTCTTCGATGATTGCTATTGGACCATCAATGCAAGCACCAACGAATCGGGTCAAGTTCTCGTGTGATGTTTCCCTCATCTTATTCAAAAATTAAAATTAGAATAACAGCTTATATTCAAAGTTGAATGCTAGCTCAAATTAGAAAATTAGTTCGAGACGAGGTTTTGTTACCTTTTAAAACTGTCATTTCTTTTAGAAGCAGTGAGAATTTACATGAATATACAACTCCTGCCAAATTAAAATTAAACGTGTTGAATGTATATAAAAAATTAAAAAATTTTTTGCCCACAGGAGTATTTCTTATAGTCAAATCACCAAAAATAAAATTTTTCAAAAAACAACTGATCGGAATTTCAAAAATCTGATAACCCATTTGTTAATTTTTAATTAAATAACGAGATTTTAAAAAATTAGTTGATATGTTCATAAATGAAAGAAGTAATTCATTTATCAATTGATTCATTTTTGGGCTCTTAATTTTGAATCTTAATTATATAAGTTAATATACTTATGTTACTCGGTTGTTCTCATTTTATGAAACCGTTCAAATTTTTTTTTCTCATTTTGTGCGAATAGACGACTTTTTAACGCAGTAATATTATCAAAGCATGGTTCTAAAAAAGTTGCTGACAGAACTTACCAATTTTAGCTCCAAAAGTAAAGTTCGCGTGAGCTCAATTTGCTTTCGTGGAAGCCTTTTGATAGCAATAGGATTGCCCTAAAATTAAAAAATCATATATTTAGAACCTGAGGAGTATTTATTATATTTTGTCTAAAATATTTCAATTTTTGGAAAATTTTTCTTCTCCATTATTATTCTGCAATTAACAATGAAACTTTAAAATTATTTTGTTAATTAGTTGTTTCAGCCGATTTAAATTTTGAAATGCTGCTGTTGTTATGATTGCAACTATTATGATTACAAGGAATTTAAATAAAAAAGCTAAGATTAGTTGTTTCAGTAGTGCGAAATTTAATTCTAATTTAATCAATCGTTCAATGCTGATAGCTGTTTTTTGATAGCTTTTCCTGAAAAATTTGGCTCATGTTTGAAAAATATCTTTACTCTTTAAAATGATCTTCTTTTAAGCAAAGATTATTCATTCGTTTCCCGTTTTATATAAAGATTGAAAAAAGAACACAAGTGATGGGTCACATAACTGAAATGATTGATCGAAAGAAAGCGGAGCAAAAATTCAAATGTTGAAAAATGTGATCGTAATGCTTTTTTCCTCGGCTTAAAACGCAAATAAAACACATTTTTGAAAACAGTCTAATGATGAAAAGTGTTGTTGAATTAGCGCAAAAAAGCATCGTTAAACATTGTGTTCACTAGTGTTAAACTCTTTTTTCTAGTGTCTCATTTGTTCTGTTTTCGTAATTATTAACTACGCTTCACAACTTTTACACGATGAAATTTTCTAAAGCAAGTGCAAAACAAAAACTACTAACAAAACTCTACTTGTTTTATGGCTTAAAGTCATTTTAAGCTTTTTTAAACTCTTAATCGTTCTATAGGCCTCGAGCTTTCAATCTAAATGCTAAACAAGTTTAACAACCACACAATGTCTCTAGTTTCTAATTCGGATTTTGGCTTACTAAATCTTTAAAACCTGAACACGTGTTGAGTTTTTGAAATTCAATACCATCATTCAAAAATAAATCAAAATGAACTAAAATTGCCTGGAAAGCTGTGAAACTCTAGATTTTTTCGAATATATACAACAAAGTATCAAAATTTTATGCTCATTAATTTTCTCTAATGAGTGATTAAAATGTTCATTTCTTCTTTTTCTTCTTTGGACTTCCTGTATAGTTTTTTGGTATCATATTCAATATGAATCGATAATTATGAAATATTAAAAATAAAATGAGATTTTATTTTCGTACTGCAAAACAATATGCGATCAATCTGTCGCGACTAATAAGCAGTCGATGTGCAAACAACAAGATTCGTCTAAGCATAATCTAAAGTTTAATTTGGCTCATTGAATATAACAAATTATACGAAGAGAAAAAAGATGAGAAGCGGATGTTGACACTTCCAAGTACTGGTATGTACTTAAGGAAGACGTAAGCATTTATAACAGAATATGAGCGACTAAATGGTGACGAAAAGAAAAGCGTTTCGATTGATTTTTTAGTAATCGATCGAAGTTTCATTTTTTCTTGATACTCGCTTATCTAGCAAAAAGTAACTTTCATATTTTTGTTTGTAAAAAAGTTTGATGACATTTTAGCAAAAAATTCCGCTTTTTCAAACTTTAAATATGCAACCTTAAGTTTGTATTCTCAACTATATTTTGTATTTGAAACTTTTTGCTCGCATTTTACATCTGTTCTTTTTTGTTCAATATTCGCATTTTTTATTCATATTTTGTGTTTTGAAAAGTTTGAAAATGTATAGTTTTTGCGAAATAGAATAATTTTTTATTTTAAGTTTTTAGATTTTTTTGGAAGGTTTCTTCTTTAGGAGCGAAAAAACAAATAAATTTAATTTTTTTCCTTGTTCAAAAAGAAAATCGAAACCCTTACGAAATCTTTCCACTAAAAACTACTAAAAAGCAGAAATCATTTTTTGCTTCTGGGTCTTTGAAATTATTTAAACATATGCAAATACTAAAACTTACAAGTTTTAAAATAAAACATTTCACAACAATCCTTATTTCGACCTTCTTTCAAAGTGAGAGCCGAATTGAAGTATACAAAGTTTGTATTACAAACAATTCTGAATTTCGATTTCGAACTAAATCCTAAGCTAAGCAGTGTATCAGATTTTCTGTCAATTTAAAATCGCACATTTTTATTCAATGGTTTTATTGTATCGCAATCCACTTAAAATAGACTAACAAAGCTTTTGCCGAGAACTTTTTCAATTATAATGAAAAACTAAATCTACTTCGACAAGAATACTGTTTGATTATTTTATCCTTATTCTTTTCGAATCGCATCTGATCAAAAATGAGTTTTGTGCACATAATTAAATTTATAAATAGAAATAAATCAAACTAGTTTTTTAAATCAGAGATGAACTATATTAAAGCAAAAGGTTCTTTGTTAGAATGTACTTTGCTTAGACCTTTCATTTTTTACCCAGAAAACAAAGTTTGAAACTTAAAAAATACAACTTTATAATAAAGAAATTGCCTGAGCTTATAAAAAATACAGCTTTCGCATTAAAATTCGCTCTATATCATTCACTAGAAAATTATTCAATAGAAAAGAATATGATGGTAAATTACCATACGTATATGAAAAAATTGAGAATTTCATATTTAAGCAAACTAAATGAACACATTTATTTGGTTGGGTGTTTTTATTGGGTTTGAGCTGTTTTAATTCATTGGATGTTGGGTACTGACTGTTATTGAAATAAAGTTTAAAATTCTTGAAGTGAGAATTAAAAAACATAGAAATAAAGTTTTTTCTCTCATTATACGTGAAATTAATCATTGGATACATCCTTTGTTGATAAATTTATTCAATTTGTTTAATTTTACAATGAAAAGTATAAAAAGAAAAATCTACAAAAAAGTAGTGCTTTTAGTTTGGATAATTGAAGTATTTCACGACTTATTTAGTAGTTTTTCATTTAATCGTGCGAAAGGAAAACAGAATAAAAGTTTTCGAATACAACGAATTTGTGAAAAATACAATTTGTCAAAAAATGAAATTGAATTGACAAAAATAGGAATAATTTTAATCATTTGGATCTCTAAAAAAAATTATGAATAGATGTCGGACAAATGAAAAAACGCATAAAAATATTATATTACATGATATAAAGGACGATTTTCGCAATAAATACATAGAGCGCAATATAAGTGCATAAAATACATATTTCGGCTTTTTTATTCAAATCAATAGTTCAGAATCTCGAACAAAGTGATGAAAATAGTAAAAGTGGTTTTTCAAAATGATTTGATTCAATTTTCTTACAATTGAACAGTTTCAATCAGTTTTTATACATTTTTTCAAAAATTTTTATTATTTTTTATTTTTTATTTTTATCAATTATAGAAAAAAATGTTCGCTTAAAAAACAAGAATTAAATTAATAAATCAATATGAAATCAATTAGATTATTGGAATTTGAAATTGAAACTTATTCGGTCATATTTTTTGTTTACATTGAAAACTTGTTGCAATCTAAAAATTTATAACAAATACAAAAACTTTAGTGTAAGTATTGTAAATTGGTTGGTTGAGATTTTCTATTTATAATTTTTGTAAATTTTAATTGCATAATTTCTTTAATATTTTGTAAATAAAAGGCGCAAAAATGTTTAATTCTGTGTTTATATGTTGTTGTGTTCAATATTGGATGATAGTCGGAATTCTATTGGCAAAAAAAAAAAATATTCTCGTTTCGTAATTTCTTAGCAATTTTCTCAATCCAAATAAAATCTGGTAGTCAGTGAAATTATACAACAATTTAACCGAAAATTTACAAAACGTTTACTAATAAATTTTAATCTCTTGCAAACTTTATTATTAAAATAAATGTGAAAAAATTTCATAATAATTGAAAGCTTAGCTTATAAATTTTTAGATCTTACTTTGTAAAATCCAGAAAGAATTTTTGGACTTGTTTCCGGCAACCAGTCAATGTAAAGATTCTAAAAAGTGAGACTACTTAAAGAATGAAAAGATAGAATGATTGAAAATTCACATTTTCTATATCAGAAGGACTCCACGACACCCATTCATTTTCCATTTTTGCAGATAACTGAAAAGATAAAAAGTGTGAGTGTGTCCATTATGAAGGCCGATATGGACAACCTTAGAATTTAAACTCAATCTGCTTATAGATGAAAGTCGACAGGGGTGTTGAAGAGTAATTTCGTGCCATTTCACCTTCCATGCCATATTTGCTAAGGCAGATTCAAGTTTGACTTTTCTACAACGAGCACCAAAAAAAGGAAAAGTGAAAAAAATTTTTGCATGATATTCAAATAAGATTTAATTTAACATAGCTCTTATCCGAAATTTTGCTTTTAAAGTCCCTGCATTTCAAATTTCCAAAATTACATTTAGATCTTGTACATTACTCAAAAATAATGTGAAAATATTTCTTCTTTATAGCTGACAGCAAAGAAAAAGAAGACGTAAACACGCAATTTTTCAGCAGAAAAGCAGCAATTTTTAAGAATCGAAACAATTTTGTCAAAATTGTGCGAAACATTTTGCAATAAGGAGCTTCTTCAATAATAAAAAAATAAAAAATAACAAATAAAAGTGAATGAGAGTGAGCGGTTAGAAAATTTCTAAACGAAAGCGTTCAGTGCATTACACAGCTGGAAACAGATTTTGTACCTGTAAATGAAAATCGATGAAACAAGAATCAAGGCGATCAGTGCGAGTAACACCACTGTGAGGATGTCCCAAAACGATACGTCTGCAAATAGATAACACAAAAAAATGTTCTACCATTTATAACTAACAAGATTCTCTAATTTCAGCTTTGTTTCGCGAAATTACACATTTAATAGATAGACGAAGTATTGAAATTGTAAGTAAAAATGTTGCGATTTAATAGGTGTGATTTGAATGCATTCAAGTTTACGTTAATTTAATGAAGAAAATGTAAATAAGTTGCTCGTTAGGTAAATATTCGCTATTTTGTTCTCGCTACAGTCTGTTTGCAATAATTACCGTTAGTTAGAACACAGGCTTGTCCATCAAAACCACAGGGAGGCACATCAACCGGCTTTTTTCCTCTTTTTCCAGGCCAATGTATTGATTTGACCTCAGTGAATGTTTTTGTCGCACCAGAATATCGAACAACAACCTACGAGTAAAATTGGTGGTAGTTGCGCAAAAGTAAATCAAATGAAAATTTTAAAAGAGTATTCATTCGTCTTTTATCAATATTTTACATGCGAATATGCTTTCCATTCTGTGCTCACATTCAAAGGGCACAAATACAAAGAAGCAAGTGAAAATACACATTCACGCTGTGAGCATACCTCAAAAAATCCGTTTTTTGTATCTACTTGGTCGAGCAAAGCGTAATCAGCCACACGGTCACCGTCTTTCCCGATCGTAATTGTGCCGGAAATGCCTTCAAAAGTATCTTTTTTCATTTTATTTACCAGCATCCTTCCATTCCAAACATCTTCATCGGACTCCAATGAGTGGTTTATTGCGCGACACAAGAGCAGAACCGAATCATGAAAACTTGCAGTAAAGTAATTCACCTTTACAAGAATTGCAATGAGCAGAAATTTGTGGTCTCTTTCTTACAATTTTCTCGTTATATTTGTAATTGTAATCGCGCAAAGCTCGTCGTTTTACTTCTTCACTGAAGTTCTTATAGAGATCACCGACAGGTTGGTTTAAACTTACGATCAATACCGACTGATATGCAACTTTAAGCTCTGCTTTCACATTTTCGTTTTCTGTAAAAGAGATCAGCGACGTTCTATTTAAAAATTTAGCAATAGATATTTAAACATTTGGTGAATAAGCATATATCACATTGTAATTTAAAAATGCACCTGCCAAGATACAAAATTCAATAAAAACAACCTAAATTTTCTTGAAATTTTCTGATTTTTCGGGAATTTGCTTTGAATTTGTAGTATAGTGAAACCTCTATACAAAGGACACCAAAGGGGTCCAAAAATTCTGACCGTTATAAAGAGGTGACCGCTGTAGAGAGGGTATCTTTAATTGAGTTAACTTATGAGGGTATTTTATTTTAGTGTCCGTTAGTGGAGGTACCGCTCAAGAGAGGTGTCCGTTAGGAGAGGTTTTACTGTATTTCCATTTCTTTTAACAGTAAATTTCTCATAAATAAATGAAGTAATAAAGCTAATAAAGTAATTTGTACTTTTTGAAAAATATTTTTCAAATGATAGACGAAAAACTCCACGTTTTCGAAATCCTTTTAACTTACTTCGCTGAAAAATTTTAGGTTTTTGTGTTTGGATTAGAAAAGATTTTAGCTCTAATTTCTAATTATTTTACAAAGAATTTGGCTTATTTTGCTTGGATTATTTGTTTAATTTAGATATTTTTAAATTAGCTTCAATGAAACAAAATCCGCTTTTACTAAAAAATAACTTTTGAGTAATGAGCTTATCTTGAATTTCAATCGCTACTTATTTAGCATTTGATTTCAAGTAACTTAAAATGCTGCGCTCGCTTTTCGAAGAATTATAGTATTCGCGCAAGAATAAACGAACGTGAAATAAATTTATTGATCTGAATCGATTCGAGTCGCTTTAACGTGCTTTTCAAGCTAAACGCATTGTTTATTTCACTTTATTTTATTTTTTGAAAAGAGCTCTTATGCGTTTTGAATGTGAGATGTTTTTAATTTTCAATGAGCAAAAAATCAAGCGTTAGAAATTGGATTTATTATCACCGGATTTCAAGAGTCGAATATCAAACACACATTTGCTCGCAATTGTTTTCAAAAGTAATAATTTAATAATTGAAACAAGCAATTTGTATGAAAAGTTTTTCAATTAATTTTTTTTTTCGTTAGAAACGATTCTGAGTTTCTGAAGTGTGTTCGACTTAGCGAAAAATATAATTTCGCAATTTTGAAAGCCTTCGTCAATTCTGTTTTCGTCTTTTTTTCTTATCAGAAAATCAATATGAAAAATTGAGTGATGAGAAAAGGAAGTGAGTGAAATAATTCATGTTTAGACTATATCAATGCATCATTTTCAACAGAAAAAACACTCGAACAATGGATTCTATTCACTTACGAATACCAGTTTCCCAAGGAGTTGCTCCTTTTGCTTCGTTTTCGATTAATTCCGTGTAAATGAAAGCATAATCGCCCGTCGATGTAATCCCTTTACGGTGAGCAATAAGCAACATTTGTCTGACATCTTTATCTCCTCCAAGAATAACGATAACTGAAACGAATTTTAAACAATGAGCAAATTGAGATGAGATTCATCTCATTTACTGCCGAGAGAAGCAACAAAATTTTGTATTCTGTCCATAAATAATGCAAAATTAGTTGATTTAAGTTTTAATTTTATGATCAAAGCATGCAATTCTCTTCCACTATTTCTTTAATAGAAACGAATGAATATTTGCGTGATTGTAGTTTTCAGATTAATTTAAGATGAAGTTAAAATCCAATTTTGAAAATGAAATTAAAATTATTTTAAAGCTGAATTCAAGATGCTTTGATGGATAAAAATCTGCAAAATGAGCTTCAATCAGAGTATAAGACAATTTATGAAAGAGAAAATAATATGATGAAAATTTTGCACATAAAAGGTTTTTAATAATAACCTTGCTATGTAAAATTGAAATAAATCAAGAAAATGAAGAGAGATTTTAACTGTTCGAAACATGTTAAATATTAAGCCTTTATTGAAATATGGTCATCAAAAGAGATGAAGATTTTGCATTGAAGTGTCAATTTTTCGACTTTTGTTCAGCCATCAAAGTAATTTATGGGCAAAATAAATATTTAATGTTGGCTTTTTAAACATTTTAATGTCATCTGTTTTAAAAATTTGAAAAATTAAAGACAGTCACAAAAACTTTTCAAACACTGCACTCAAAATACGAATCGTTTTCATGATTTATTTTATAGGCTTTGAAATTCACAAAAATTCGAGAAAAATTTTAAAATAAAATAAAATTTTGTCATATTTACATCGTGTCAATCAAAGAAAATTCTACGAAACTCGAATGAAGCGTGAAGCGAAGAGAAAGCAGTGAAACGTGCGATTTCACCGAACATTTAAAATGTACTCTTTTGTGTTACGATCAATAAATTTATCATCGCACAATTTTCGCTTCGAGTTTCACTTCGTTTCAGCAAATGATTTATTCACTTTTGTAATTAAAAATTTTTCAGTCGCTTTTATTTCACGAGATATGAAATTTGAGTGAACGTATCCTGAGGCGATCTTTGTGAAAATAAAAAAGAAGCGCATTATGTTATATGTGCGCCTTCATTAATCTTTCTATGCTTAAATCGCGAAAGTATAGTTTCTTGCGAAACAAACAAGGCTCATTTCTTTGCTGCTAAAGAGTAGAGAAACGTTTACGAAATACTTTTTCGGGCTGCGAAACATCTAAGAATTACTCTCAAATCTCTATAACATTTTCGGAGAAAAATTGATCGAAGAATGCGTCGCATAGAAGTTTTTCATTAATCACTACTATTTGGAAATATGTTTGATTATTGCGCTTCTTCTTATTTCTATTTAAATGCATTTTAATGACAAATGTAATAATAAAGATAAGTGCGCTTTTATCTTGCAAGCGTCAAAGCTTTTCACTTACTTCTCGAACATTTGGTTATTGAATCAATCACACTTTCGACATTAGTCAGAATGGTTTTGTTCAGAGAGCGACTGTACGTTTGCTTGCACAAGCATTGGAAGTTTTTGTACTCATCCATCAGAAGAAGCTTAAAGATTTGAGACGCGAACGAGTCATAATAGACGTCTTCATAACGGTAGATAAGTCCGAAATTGTACCAATCGAAGCGAGAGAGAAAAGCAAGAATGGCTCTTGCCTCGTCTTTTATGTCGTATGAAACTCTTATTAAGCTCGAATAATCAGAACGTTCATTAACAATGATATCGCCGAGGCCGGTAAGTAGCGGAACGTCGTTGTACGTGGCCAAGTGTCCGACAACCTAGAAAGCATGTTATCACTGCTAGTTACGCTTGGTCATACAATACCTTCAAATCATCGCTGCAAGCAGGTCCAATAAAAGCAATAATCCTCTCTGCTTTCAATAAGTCGCTTGCCTTTCCCAGCGCTTGTGTTTTATTGCACGTTTGCTCGTAATATCCTTAATGCAGCCGCATTTATGCAATTCAAGTGCGAAAAGAAAACATCGTAAATATCAATTTATCAGCGATAAATATGTGCGTGAGTGCTTATTAACGGTGTGTCTGTAATAGTTATTCAAACAACTCTTAAGTGTCGAACAATTTACACTCTCATTTCACTATTTGCGAAGTGATCATTTTCAGCTCTTTGATTATTGTTGTTTCTCTAAAATTAACAGTTTCATTCATGTTTGCATAGATAAATAATCGAGAAGGAAAAAAGTAGACATCCTAGCAGACAAAATTAACGTTTGATTACCTTTCACAAAATTGAGTTTAATTTTCATTTCGTACAGACAAGTTTCCCTGGCGATATCAAGCGCTGGTCCGATGTGTACTAAATCAAAGCGAACCGCATCAAATATGTATCTTCGTACCATTAGAATTCCGACATTGAATTCGTTGATTGTATCGACGAGAGAAAAGCAAAAATAAACTAGCAAAGAATTGAATAGTAGCGTCCGAAATGCGTTCACTTTGCACATATTTGCCGTGAAACGAGCGAACAAAAAGCGAAATGGTCGACAACTGGGAAAGAAGAGCATCAAAACTTCTATTTTAATAAGTTGCTATTTTTGTTTTACCAACTGATTCTATTTGCATTGCGTTTACCATCGCTGTTTCTTCTCAATGCCGCGTCTGACTTTCAAATTTTTGGCAAAACAAAGCTAAATAAAAATGATTTTCAAGATAATTTCGAGTAATTAATTTTCCGTTTTATTTTCTTTCCAAATTGTCTTCAATCTCAATTTCTCTTCAATTTGTTCGCATTTTTCAAATTTCAGTTTTACGCGTGTAAAACTAATAAGCAATACGCAACAACAAACATAATAACGTTAATAACATAATATGTTTGTATAACAAAGAATGTCGCAGAGGGCATCCAAATATTGATGAATTCATTAACTCGTCATATCGTTTGTAGCATCTGATGATATAAGATAAAACCTGAAAATTATTATCAAGAGAAAATTTTAAATTTTTTACATATTAAATTTTGTATTTTAATTTTTTATTTTTTAATAAAAGAAGATGCATTTTGTAAAACATTATGATTTTACAATGGTCAAAAAACAGTTTCATATGTATGGCAGATTTCACTGTCCAATTTTTTGCATCCATGGTAGTACTTGAATGAAATGAGATGATTTAAAGCTTAAAAAGCTTAATCAAAATTAGAAAATGAACAGAATTATAAAAGCAGATAGACAGCGATTTAAATGATATAAAATGTTAAATTAAATTATGTTATTATTAACTTTTTTGAAAAAGAGGAAGTGGGAATGTGAAGCTTCTTTTTCGGATGTAGATTTTTTCCAGCAAACTTGAGGAGAAAAAATAAGTTTTAAAATAAAGAAAAAGCTTTAACACTCAATAATCATTATGTAAATTAATGAAGAAAGTGGATTATGTGGTGCGAGAAATTAGATGAAAGTAAATGGAGAAACAAAAACGAACATAACTTGAACTTACCGCAAGCTGTCCATTATTCTTATTTGCTTATTGTTTTATTCAGATTTTCGTTACTCATTTATCACAGAAGACGTAAAAAACATTAAACATTTGCTTGTGTCTTGCGGAATCAGGCATTAATCAACTGCGGATGGAAGTGAAAAGGAAGTTTAAGCATTTTTCAAGCTGCATTGTCGGTTTCCAAAAATTTTGTCACAAACTTGGCTGAAAATAAATGACTTTTCTCATGACTATTTAAGAAATGATGGTTGAAATAGGTAACTTATTTGATGCTATGCAGAATAATTTATTTGTTTCATAATCCCTAACCAAATATTCAATGCACTTCGATTTTTAAGATATTGCTCATTAGAGTCTTGTTTTTGATTTAAAAAATATAAAATTTAGAGAAGAAATCGAAAAAAATCAAAAATGAAAATAATTTTTGAAAATTTAAAAAATTAGGTATTTAACTCAATAAGAACAAATAATAAATAAACATATAAATATTTTTACATGTTTTCAACGCTGAAAAATTAATGCACTTACTATAGTTTAGTCGCTGTTAATAATAGCCTTTGTCTTAGGCTTTCCTATACATTGGTGCTTGCAAGATTTTATGTACTGATCTTTTTAGGATTGAGCTTAAAATCGTCTTTTGACTATGAAAACAGAGCATTTTAATTTCGCCTTAGTCTGCGACAAACATTTTCGATTAATTTTACATCTTGTCAGTTTTTCAATTTAATCTATTTTTCCACTTTCTTAATTTTTCGTTAATTTTGAAATTTTAAATTTATAAAAATTTAAATTTCCTATTTTATTTTAATTCTTAATTATTATTTTCTAATAAATCAATTTCTGAATTTCTAAATTTAAAAAAATTTAAAAATTTAATTTATGTTGAATAATTAATATTATATTATTTATATTATTATTATTATTTATACATGTAAATAATAATATACATGTTATAATAATAATAATATAAATAATATAATATTAATTATTCAACATAAATTAAATTTTTAAATTTTTTAAATTTAAACTGCACAGTGACTTAATTCTAAAAAAATTAAAATTAAGATTTACGATGATTATTCAATCACTGAAAATAATATCTTCATATCTTAAAAAATAATTTCATAACAGTTGAGACTGAAATTTTCTGATCACTTAGCGAAATTTTTTTCGTGCTTTTTTAAAGTAAAACTAATTTCTTAAATTAATCAACTTAACTCTTATTAATTTGAATATTGCGTTAATGGTTTTCAAGTTTCATCAAAATTAATCATCAAGATTCAATTAATTGAATAGGAAACATAATATAATTCATTAGAAATAATTGAAATGTAGAAATTTGAAACGAATTTTGTTTTATTTAATGATTTTTGTAGTTAAAATTTTATTCCAGCATTAAAATTAAATTTTTACTTAATTAAACTACGGATTCAAAATGTGTAAAATGTTTCGATTATCAAAAAGCGAGCTGAGCTGCAAAGCAGGCGATGAATTAAGCGTCTCATTTAAGTTGCTTTGCAATTAAGCTAACTTTCGATGATCAAAACATTTTATTTTGAATCGATAGTACTCTCGTGTCCAATAAAATCTTTTCACTTCACTCAAAACACGCTTTATTGAGAAGCAATGGATTGAAAAATTTTACTGGACGCGAGTATACATCAAATTGAAGCACTGCTTCAATGAATTAGGTTTAAAATTTTTCAGCGCCTTCTTTGTTCAATTTTTTGTTCTTACCTTGAAATTGAACATCTTGAAAAAGCTCCAATTTGAAGATCCTTGAAGATTTGATGAAAAGCCCTTGTGGTATTCGACTGTCATCGCTGTTATTTGAAACCTTTTTAGAAATTGCTGACAAATTTGCTGGCGTCTTTTAGATTTGAAAAGAATTTCAATGAAATTTTTCATATCTAAATTCAAATATTTCTTTAGAAAAAATTCCAAATAAACAAAATAAAACGAAACTTAACGCCGAATTCGAAGTTTAAAAATCGAAATTTTTCATCTAATCGCATAAAAAACTCAATGTTTGCGTTTTGGTTACTACCGAAAAATTTTTTAAACAAATATTTACTTACGATATTCGCTTTCTATTTAACACGAAGTTGGAACAAAAAGCAAAGTAAAATCTTTTTAACATTTCCTACATTTCGTTCGAAGCTTTTTTGTGTAAGCAAATACAATTTGTCTTTTGATTTTTTCAAAAGCTCTTTAAAGTTTTTAATAAAATGAAATTAACTAAACTTAAGAAGATAAATAATAAAAAAATTTTTAAGGAGAAAGCTTTTCGTTGACGGCAAAATTAAATTAAATTGAAAGGCGCTTAATTAAAGTTTTGTTAAAATTCTATTTTCAGCATTTGGTTTAACGTTTTAAGATGAACAAAAAACCAAAATAAATAAATATAAATAAACGACGAATACACTCGTGGCCAGATTAATTTGCTCTCTTTTCTATTTAAAACTTGAATTTTTAATGGATAAGGTGACATATTAATGTGGCTACGAGTGTCGAGTCAAATGAAGTAAAAAATTTTAAATAACGAAAAAAATTGATTTAAAATCTCAAAACAAAATGTTTGATGCAAAAAGTCTCTTGAATTATTTAACATTTTTAAAATGAAACTTTAAAATTTAGAAAAAGAAATTTTAATATTTTGCATGTTGACTTCTTATTCTGAAAATTACAAAAACGTCATAAATTTAATGTATACTTTCCAGAAAGTAAAAGTGAAAACGCGGAGAAATTAAGAGATGAAATGCATACACAAGTGAATACTAGTTTTGGCGAGCCAAGATGATTCTTCTTTTGAACACAATCCGATTAAATTCTCTGCTAGTTTGAAATATAGAGCTCAATAAATTAAGATGAAGTATGTCGTTTACGAAGCTTAATATGTAGTTATAGAAATTTCGTTTTTATTCAAAAAAGTAAAAGCTATTAAAAAGTTCTCTGTGCGCGCTTTTATTTTGACATTTTTGACATTAAAATTATTCGTTCATTTCATAGTAATTTTAAATTCATTAATTAAACGACAAAAAATCAGACAAATGTCACTTACCGACAGAAATTTGAAGGAGAAAAGATTGAAATTAATTGCTTCTTTGAATACAAAACAAGTAACTGAAAATTATTAGTCGATGATTGAAAGGAAAAAAAAGCGTTTCAAAGCGTGCAAAACTTACATACTTACTGAATTGTGTCTTATGTATGTATGAAAAGTAAATTGAAACAAATTTGAATTGTTTTTTCATTTTATTGAAGAACTTTACCTACAAATCATTTCATCGTTGCCATCATTATTTTACATGAATATTCTTATATCGTCTAGATAAGTCCTCTCTTTTAACGACAACTTTAGTGTTGAACACACTTTTTTAAAGACGATTTTTTGCGTTTCGAAAAAAGATGCTTTTGAATGTAATCAAGAAAGCGTTCATAATTTAAATCGATTTCTGAACCGATTTAACTTCAATGATTACAAGCGAAACGTGAAAAAGAAATGAATGCGACGAGAATGCTTTTTGAATAAAAAGGCTAAGATAGCCCAAATTTTCGCTTTTAAAATCATAATGATCAAATTGAACCATTTGAAGAGAAGTCAAAGACAACATGTCAAGAAATCTTTTCACTGCTCGCGAGCGCATTCAATGTGCACACTTCGAATGCATCATTGAAAAGATTTTCACTGACATAAGTGAATGAAAAGCATTTACACGGCTTGACGGTCGATGTTTTCGAGTCACACTTTGATTGAGTGAAAAGCGTGTACCGAAAAAAGAGTTACGCATGTATTGAGAAAAGAAATCAATTTTAATAAATTTTCATTGAATCCACGGCTTGAATGGATGGCCAATAATTGCAATCTATTATCACAAGCAACTATTAATCTTCATTGGAATATTTACATTCACAATGGTAACTTAGTAATAAATATGGCGCTTTACAACTCGGATGAATGAATTGAATTATCGTTGTTAAATTTTTATACGTGTAATTCGATCAGCAACAATTTCTCTAATTTACTGCTCGCACAAAGCAATACAAAAAAGTTCAACAAACATAACAGAATGTTAATTATACATACTAATAATTGATTTAAATGTCCTATTTATAATAGTAACAAACTTAGTAGCGGACGCGAACGTCCAATTATGAGGTGTGTTCGTTTAGATTCGTACAAAATCTGATTTTTTAATTTTTCAATTATAAACAACTTTTGATTAGTTCGTAGTACAATAAGAGCATTCTTACAGTTGGCAGCCATCGCCAACGTCCAGCTTTTGACCACATGCTGAGAGTCGACGCACTTTGATTGCGATTGCAGCTAAAACCAGATGATATCGTTTTTCGTGTCGAGCACGTCGTCAGTCGCCAAATCACACAAATCGTAACATTTTCCGGGTTTACCGTATGGCAGGTCTGTTGCGTTCTGCGATTCGGGTATTCGAGGATCTGCGAAATCAATTTTTTTACATAGAAAATCGACAATTAAAGAATGAAAAGATTTACCGATGCATATGAAGACGGGCTCTCCTGCGTATTGCTCACCACTCGCAGGATGCAAGTACGGACATTTCTGCTCCACTCTTTCGCACAACGAGCGACATGGTTTCACATTTATACCTTGCGAGTAAAAAGGTACCAACATCGCACATACCCAGTCTTTGTACGATGTCTGCGAAGAGAAGGAACAAAAGAATTCATTGAAAATGTGCATTTTGCATTTTCACATTCTCACACACAATTCGCATTTTTTCGACACAATTTCAATGCTTTCACAGATACAAGAGAATTTAAAGACTTTAAGTAAGATTTTGACATTTTTCAAAGACAAATTACATCGCTGTAAGCCAAATCAAGAGAAAAACAACAAAAAATAAAAAAGCTTCCGTAATTGGTCAAATTAATTTTTAAATTACTTTTCAATTGAGTTGCAATTATTTTCCATGTTTATCCAAAATAAAATTCATTTATCTTCACTCTCGAAATAACTTCTTTCTGTGATTTATTTACTTCCGTTCGTTTTTTCAATAATTGAAGCAATCTTTTCTCGTTTTTTGCTTCAAATGTTGCTGAAGTGAACGCATCCGCGAAATACTTCACAGAAAATGCATAAAAAAGTGAAACTAAAATTGTAAAAATGTTTTCCTTTCAATTCGATTGTGTCAATCAAATTGAAATGTTCGTGACGTGAGATAGAACTTCAAAAATATGCATTCGAGCAAATTTATATTGAGAAAAAAAACTAATATTTTATCAACTAAACTTGTCAGAAACCAAAATATGCATGCGATAAGTTATTAAAATTGAATCGTGACAAAAAATTTTTCATTTAGATGAATTTACTTTTGTAAAAGTTTATTTAATTATTTATGTACAGCTCAGAAATACAGGTTTGAGTTTATATTAAATAAAAAATAAATATTCGAACTGAGCGTTTTAACTTATTCTGAATTTTAAATTTACTTAAAAAAACTTTAAATGAAAAAGTTTTATAAAAAAGTGAAATTCACCAAAAATTTGATATTTCTGCATTATTTTAATGCATTTAATGCATTTGTATTCGTTTTATCTATTTTAAAACTTTAAATAAATTAAATAGGTAGATTCAAAATTGAATAATAAAATAGAAACTGTCAATATTCAAATTTTACCTCACTGCTGACATGTGAATATTATAATAAATATTATTTAGAAATGGATAGATGAGAAAGGTACATTTAGCTTTTTTAATTTAAAGCGCTTTCAAACTGAACTTGAGCAAAAATTTAATGTTTAAAAATTATGATAAAAATATTTATGACTTTAAAAGAATGAATTATTTCAATTTTTTAAAAATAATTTTTCATGTGGCACATTTTCCGAATGATAAATTTTTAGTCTTATTCAGAAGCTTTTGTCCATTCTATCTTTTTTTGCTTATTATCAAAACGATTTAAAATTTTTATCAAGTGATTTCAAATTTTTTTATTTGAATTTATATATATTGAAACATTATTTTAATCAGCTACAAAAATTTTAAATTACTCTTCCATTGGAGCCATTCGCTTTCATTTTTAAATTTATATTTCTGTCAAATTCGGTCCATTTAACCATTTGGTCAATTCATTTAACCATCGCAATAGTCGTCAATCACACACAAATATAGAAGAGTGTATTTAAATATTAGAAACTGTTTATTTATTAACTCTTTCGAATCAATTAATCAAAATGGAGGTAAGGAAAGGTAATTAAACGAATATTGATCGGGCCTTCTTTTAACAAAAATTTAGGTTCGAAGAATGTGCAACGAATTTTTTAGATTTAGACTATACATTTTAAATTGAAACAAAAAACAGATACAAAATGCGTTAATGTGAGAAAATACCATCAATTACAGAATGTTTTGCGATTATTTCATTAAATTTATCAGTTTTGTAGGGACAAAACAGCAAAGCATTGTGTTATTTATTGTAAACAATACTAATTTCCATAATATTTTAAAATGTTTTTCACCATCAAAGATTATTAACAAGACTATAGTTAATGCATAACTTTATTTGCTTTGACGTAATTTATTTCGAATGCAGATTAACATAATATGAATTTTTATTTGATGTCAACTCGTTTCAGCTTATTTCAAAGCCATCATTTGAATTAATTCCAAAGACTAAAAAAAATAACATTCATGATGGATACAAATTAGACAAGTGGATATGCACACTTTTAAATCGGATATTTCACATGTTCTAATAATCCATTTCACCTGTATGATGGCTTAAAAATGAGTCGTAACTTATTAACGTATAAAAACGAATAAAAACAAGTTAAAAGTTCATGTGATTTAATCTCTTTTTTAAATTAGTTACATTGAAGCAAATATGTGCTGTAATCTGCTTTTGCTCCATTGAATTTACATAGAATGGACAAAACTTTTTACGAGTTCAGCTCCTTTCTTGTAGATAACTTTTCTATTAAATCGTACTTTCGGGAGAAAATGGCTGAGTGAAATCGAAGGTTAATTTGTGATGGAATTCACTTTGCAATGATCAGCGCTGCATGCGCAAGATGTACTTTGCACTAGTTGTTTACATCGTAAACAAGTGCGTGTATTCGTGAAATCTCTTGAGAAAGCAAGATTTACAACTATGAACTTTAAACGAACAACTATTTCAAGATTTTTTTAACCACACATCTCAATTCTTATTTGATAAGTTTCTCTTTCTGTGTTTTCCGATATTGAAGTGTTCACAAATGTTCAAGTGAGTCATAAACTTAATAAGTTAATTGATTGCCAAAAATACACAATTTTTGCAATGTAATTATAAAAATAAATAATTTTAGAGACAATGAGAAGCAATAAAATTCTATAAAGCACACAAAAAATTTGTTGAAAAGCAAACGTAGAAAGAAAAAATATACGCACAAAGATTGCGAAACACTTCATGTTTATGAATTGATCACAAAACCTTTGTGTACAAAACGAATTAGTTTTTCTTTCAAAGTAGAGTTGAATTTTTTCGTTCGTTTCAAAATTTGCAATCGTATTTGAGTTTGCTTTCGCCTACTCTCTCAATATAATTTTTCACCTCAATAATGCGAAAAGTTACACATTCGTAGAAAGTGTTTCACAGAGAAGTTTACTGTTTTAAAAATTCGTGCTAAAAAAAATTTGTTGCGAACAGCAAAATAACTGGAACAAATGTTGTTTCAATGTATGTCAGTTATATTCAAGATTTTTTTGTTGTAAAAATCGATATTATTACGCATTTTTCATCTTTTATTTTATAATTTTCTTTTTGAAATGAATCCTAATTTCATATCGCTCTTTCTTTCTATATTAAAAAAATGAAGAACGGCGATGAAAACTTTTTCATGGTTTAACCTAACTTTAGAATCGATATTTTTCGCCAAAATTAAAATTTTTCAAGTAAGGAACAGTTTTGAACGAAACAAGCAATCCGTATAGATCGATTTTCGCTGTCTTTATTTCAAAAAGCAATTTAGAATGGATTGATTGAGTCAATAAAGCAAAATGATGTTCAGCTTAGGAAAAAATTGTTTATTTTGAATTAAAACACAAATCTAACAAGATATTGTAAGAGATTGAAATATGATTGCTATCAAACAATTGAGTTAGTTAAAAGTTACAAACAATACAGTTTTACTATTACATTTTTAATAACCATTCTTTAAACAATTTGCCAAAGTTTATACGCTTTATCGAGTATTTATTTTTTTCACGAAAAGTTATTATTTTTTCGCGTCGCCTTAAAAATTATTTTGGTGAAAGTCGTATACGATGCATGAAATACGAAATTGGTTAGAACTGAACGTAATAATTGGCAAATAAAGCTTTCGCTCTGATGAGCAAATACAATGAGATGTAGTGAAAGGGAAATGTTTTGTCATTGAGTCAGTATAGAAAACGAAGCCAAAATGCGTTTTCCTCTGATTTTTCTATTTCATTTATGAGAAAGGTTCGTGAACAATATACAATCATTGTTTGCCTCTCTGATTTACATTTTGATTCAAAAATCAAATTGCAGTCGTATTCACAACATATACAAAACGAATTCGATAATGAGTTCTATGAATTCTTTTCATCTAAGCTAGCGAGAGAAGATTTTTGGTATACGTCTCAGATTTTCATGAAGCTTCGTAGAGAGATCGAACATAAACTTAAAAACCATGATGGAGTTGAAAGAAAATTGAACTTTTTTAGAAAGTATTTGAATATAGAATTCAAACACAACTAATTCAAGTTCGTGTTTTGCATAAATTGTAAATTTTGAATGGAACATTTGCTTTTTAAGTGAATTCGAACTAAAACAAAGGAATTTGTTTAAATTTGTTATTTAAATTCAAATCTATTCTTCAATTTTCTTTGACTTTTTTGGCAAGTAAAATTATTGTTTATCTTTTCTCTATATTCAAAATTTTAAAAAATCGCAGGTGATCATCTAAAAGTCTTTCTTTGAAACGCTTATGGTCACGAAATAAGCGTTTCATTGCAACATTAAATCTTTAGAATAAAAATTTCTCAGTTTTCATTTAGTTATGTTAGTTGTCATTTATCTTAAAAAAACATTTTTCTTCATTGCGAGCAAATCGCATTACGCGATAAATCTTATTTTCTATTGTAAGACTCCAAGGTTGATCAAAGTTGAAAACTGTAAATTATCCGATGATTTTTATAGAAGACTAAAATAATGTTCATAGAGACAAAGATTTCTTTGAGAATTTTACCGAGTTTCGGATGTGACAAATTATCTTGATAAATCAGAAATTATAAATCACTTTATGACGCTTGAAAACTTCTACTAACCAAATAAAAGTTGAAGTTCATGAGTTTTAAACATTAAAAAGAATTCAAAATTCATTTAATCTTGCTAGATTTTTGAAATATATATGAAGATTTAAAATATTTACAATTTAAATATATCCTTCATTGTTTTATTTAAATGATTTATCAAAGTTTTTAAATTAAACAAAATTAAGAGGAAAAATCGGGATAAAAGAGTTCATTATGATGCCTTAATTTAAAATGATCGTTACAAATTATTTATTATAATTGTATTACACCTTTTAATAAATGAATTTAATTTATAGTTTTGATCTTATGATCGTCAACAAAGTTAAAATATTTTGATTTAAAATCTCTACATTAATCTTTGCTATATTTAATTTATTCGTTGTTGTTTTCACTGTTTGTATAGCTTTAAATACTAAAATTCATTGAAAATAAAAAATTCACAAACGTATTATTTATACACAAATTTTAAATTATAAAAAGTTAAAAAATTTTCCAATTTTCATGTTTGTTCAATTCATGAAAAATGAAAAATAATGATCAGATTACTTTAGTGATGATTAAGATTACTGTTGCATAATCCGATTTGTCTGATAAAAAAGTGGACTAATTAATCATTGGTCGGAAAAAACAAAAGATGCGAGTCTTCAATTTAGCGAGTGGTGTTCAATTATGATACATTCATGTCCAACAAAATCTTTCAATCCATTGCTTTGCAATAAAGCGTGTTTTAAGTGAAGTGAAAAGATTTTATTGGACATGGGTGTACAAATGCTTATCCTTCCTCGAATCGTAAGGACCAATTTTTTTGTTTTTTAGCTATGTGCTATTGCCTACTCTCTTTAAATATAATAATTAAAAAACAAAAATATAATTTACCTCAAAATATAAATCAACTAAATTTAAAATTGGTTTACTAAAAGTTGCTTTAGCTACACAAAATTCTGGAAATTTTCTGAGAATTCGATATCAAATGGTTTCTTGCATTTTTAACTGTTAAAACTTTCATAATTTGTAAGCTCCAGAAGTTTAATGCATAAACAAAACATTCGCGTAAATAATTAGTTAGTGGGAGGTTTACCACATGTAGTGCACCCATTTTGAAATCCAATGATGCAAAATTAAAAAGAATGTACAACGGTCAAAAACCATTTCAAAATGTGCATTCGTGCGGAATGTTTTCTTGCTAAGAGAACTTTCATTCCTGTTTAATAAAACAAGTTGAATTCACTTAAATGCACTCGCTTATTACCGCAATGCTTATTTATTCCTGTCTGCTTCCATTTCGGACCACAAAAGTGGAATTCCGAAACATTCAATGAAACGGAAGTTCTTTGCTTTACTCGAGCTTCTTTTGCGAGCATCTAATTGCGACGACTCAAAAATCTGTTCATTGAAGTACAAATGATCAATAAATATCTCATCGATACGAAATTCGCTAACGACTGCCACTGAAAGCAACTGTAGAAATCTAGAGGATTTTTGCATTTTTTTCAACGGGCTTTAAATATGATTTAAATAAAATTCCTACGAGAATAAACGAGTTTTTTTATCAAGCTTGAAAATGTTTTCAGTATGCAATTGTAAAAAATTTGATTGAAAAAATTTTCACCTTTATTCAGTTAAAAACATCGAAATAAATTATGAACACATTTCGATTGTAAGAACATAAAATTAAAGCACTGCCAAATACTAGGCTAGTATAACATTTTTAGAGCGTCGCATTTTTACAGTTCAGCGACAAAAAAATGAAAGAATTAATTTTTAAAATTTTGAGTTAACATTCAAGAAATGTCGGGGGATTTTTCCAGTGCATTTACTTTACAAAAAATTGTGTGCATGGAGAGAATTGATAAAATTTTTTCATGTTTCGCAGTTGATAACTCTATGGAATGCAGAATATATTATGTTCATTTAAATATTTAGGTTATCCTCATTCTTTTCTTTCATATTTTTCTTCTTTTTCCTCTGACGAAATAAGTTCATTGCATTCTTCACAGTAAATAAGTTTAAAAAAATGAAAAAATGTTCTTCTTTGAGTTTGAGTTTGAGTTCAAATATTTGCTTTTTTGCGATTAAAAAAGCGACTTTAGTATTTGATGATTTTAATATTTACACTATAAAACTGGCATAACTTTTCCGAAACGCAAATATAATTAATGACAAACATTCTTTCGAAATAAAGAAAATTAAAAATGAATTGTGAAATTTAAACAGTTTTACATTAAATATTTAAGATTTAAATTATTATAAAGTATTTAAATTGCCGATCTAATCAAATTGACAAAAAATTGAAGACAAATTAAGGTGAATTCCATGATTGAAGTTGAAATGCATAATTGTATAATTAAAATAACAAAACTCAAGTAACTTTTGTGCTAAAAATGTTGCATTATGAATATTCGAATATCTCATAATTAATCACATTAAGAATGATGAGCGCAGGGAAAGTAAAACTTACAACTGTATTATCTTGAAAAAAAAATTCTTGAATATTAAATCTTACTCTTCAAAAATGAATATATATATAAATTTCTTTAAATTAAATAATAATAAAGAGTGAAATGGAATGAATTTATTCCGAAAGGGCCATTCTAATAATATATGCATTGGTGGATAGGCAAAATCTTAGAGAAATTCATTCAATTGTTTCTCTAAGAATGAGAAAATTTAAATTATTTAAAAAAAGATTCATTTCAATTTGATATTTTCCGTAAGAATTGCTTCTGACACACACAAAAATATTCACAGCAGTGATGTAGCATTTACGATTTTTTATACCTTTTGTGTCGGAGTACAATAATTGATATGTACTATCATCATTCATGTTATTTGAATTTCTTGAAATATTCTTGGCTATTCTTATCAGGGATTTATAAGTTGAAACTTGTGAAAATTTGATTTCGAGTATATGATAATATGCAAAATAAATTCATGAATTAGTTTACGATAAATTTGAATTTTTGATGTGAGGAATGAATAACTTTTCGTTTCTGAGTTTTCTATGTAAAAAAATTCTGATAATTTTTAAAAATCAAATAGATTTTCTTCAGATTTTCGATTAAAAAAGGGTGAACATGCTTCAAATATCTTTAGAGATATTAGAATCTTTTGATATTTATAATAAATTTGATTTTTACTGAATAAATGCAATCATTGTGTGCATTTTTAATTAAAGAATAAACTGCTTTTGAAGAGATCACATAGGAAGATCAGTAGTCTAAATGAAACATAATAAAAACTTTTGGGAAAACATTTATTAATTAATAATTAGTATTGAAACTATGTATGTAATTAATAATTAACAAAGAAATGAAACATTAATTTCGTTTTTTGAATTTTAGACATTTTTTCGTCGCTCAATTCGTTCAATTTAGAATTTGGCAATACTTTCTGATTCAAAATAAAAAATTTTGGTTAAATAATTATTAATGAATTATGAATGATGGAACTACGTGTGTAATCAACAGAGAAATCAAATAGTGATTTCGTTTTCTTTTTTTTTGATTTTGCAAGTCCTGCTTTCCGATTCCCTATTGGCTCAGTAAAAAATTATAACTGCGACAAACTTGAACATGCTTCTGGATCAAATCGAAACTTTTGACAAAAAGAATATTTCGAAAGTCACAAATGGGTTTGAACATTTGCACGCTAACGAGCTTCGAAATAAGTGCGTACAAGATGGTCAAAAAGTTAAGTTTTGGCTTACATTTACGCATTTGTATCAAGTTGAGAAGCATCACAGTTAGAAAGATAAAGGTGAAGAAATGAAGATTTATTTCCGCTTCGAATACTTCTTTCGCTTGTATATTATTTCGCAAAAGCAAGAGTATTCTTAATCCGCATTATAACAATTTTATGATCATGCTTCATCGCCGACCCAATATCAAACTTCTGAATCTTACTTATTAACTGTCGGTGTTTATTGAACATAGCGCTTCAAATTTAAACAGCAGCTTTCGCTGATTTATGCGATGCATTGTTAGAGATTTTTCTCGCATGTAACATCACTCTTTCACTAATTACATTTTATAACTTATAAAAATGCCGCCGAATCGAAACTTCTTTGCTTATTCTTTCGCAAATTTTCGCTAAAACTTCATTTTTCAACATAGATAAAACGCCTCTCATCGAAAATGAATCAAGATTAAATAAAATATATAATAAATTAAACTTTCATTCAAAATTGAAAATTTGAAAAGCAAATGAAAGTTTTCTAGTAGACTTTAGTATAAGGTTAGCATGATTACATAAAAATTATGTTACACTAGAGGCGGTTTTAATGTATGAAACACAGTTTTGCTTCATTAAATACATAAAATCAATCTTTTCGCAAATCGAACACATTAATTTTATCCAAAGTTGTACACTCACTGCCTTTAATATTTACTAGTTATTGAGCTTTTACAGTAAACTGTTTACGTAAACTTGAAAAATTTCTAAAACTAGTTTATTTAATTGAACATTTCGCATTTTCTGAGCAAAGCGTATATAATAAAATGAATTAAACTGTTTATTTGTTTTTGTGAGAAAAAAAAAAATTAATGATTCAAAAGTTAATCTTTTAAAATTTTCACTTTTAATGCTTCAATGAATAAATTTAAATCAAATATTCCTAAAAGTGTCTGTTTCACAACTAACAACTAATAATTTAATCGAAAAAGTAAGAGCATGTGATAATATGATGAATGAAAGTAAAGAACTTGCTTATTAATACCAAAACATGATCGAAAAGATGAAGCTTTTGCAAAAACTATGGTTACAGAAGAAGCTCTCAATGAAGAACTATGTCAGATATCAAATATCAAAACAGTCATTCTAAATAATTAAAGTTTAATTTTTCACCCATTGCTAGTTGTGGTAATGAGGACACTCTTCTAACTTCAAACTTAAAACATTGAAGTTTATTACAGAAAAATTATTATAAAAACTTCCCCTACACTCAGGTTTATTTTTGCATATTTCAGTGTATGAATTTGGATCTTTCGTACATAAATGCAAAAATGACTCTAATTTTTAATCATATGAAAGTTCTAATTCTACTTGTTAACATTT
>NCKU01000647.1:0-36186 GCA_003675995.1 Dinothrombium tinctorium | reverse complement strand
TTTGAAAGTGTGTCTATCAATATTTTTGCATAAATTTAGCTTACAAGTTAATTGAAAGGAGCTGAAATCGGAGCGCTTTTTCGATGCCAAATAGAGTTACATTCTGATCCTATTTCATTCTAGTAATCCGATAAAGAAGCACGAATATAAAGATGTTTTTTAATTTTCTAAATTATTTTCGCTCAAATTTTTTGATATTATTATTTACTTTAGTTTATCGACTTTTCAAAAGCTTTAAAAACAAAACTTTCAATTTTAATGAGCGCTTAAAAAGTATTTTTCTTTGTTTAAAATGTTTTCAACGTTGACACATAGCAAACAAAATCAAAGGACAATGCAAATTTATTCTGAGAAATTACGAGAATCTTTGAACAAAGACAATTATTCTCAAACATAATTCAGAGGAATAATTCGCATTCACTTTGAATTGATGATTATCAAGCGATGTGAATAGAGAAGTTGCAAAAAAATAAGAGAGAGAATGCAATCATAAAACGTGATGTCTTTTTATATATTTTCACGAGTAAATCAGTAGAGAAAAACCCAATAAATATTAATGAGAAATGAATATTAAGACAATATACAATGAATTTATTATATTTTATATTAAATGTTCTTGTTTGGACTTTCTGTTTAGATCTGTTTGAGACAAAAAGGAATTTATGGGAGTGAAAATAACAAAATTTCCTAATGCGCTATTCAGAGAAAGCAGTTTGCACATCGAGCGCCTAAAGCATCAGTAGAAAACAGTGACGTGAATATAGTCTGAACACAAGAGCACAACATATTTGACTATAAGCCTGAAGCGTATCTAAATCATATAAGAAGTAATGCAGTATATTGCAGTGAATAGAGCGTGAAAGACTTAATAAATCATAAGACACATTCGTCAAAGAATATATAAATTATCTGTTTGCAATGAATAAAGAATTAAAGTCAGAAAAACAAAAAGATGAGCAAAAAATAAGCAAAGCAAAAAAACTTTCATAACAACATTCAGCAAATGCAACCTCATTACAGAGCTTTCGAGCGTTAATTTCTTTTATGAATATCAATTTCTCAAACACATTCTTCATTCTCAATAACAATTTTTTGTAAATGAATAAAAAGTTTTAATTTAAGTGAAAAATAAAAACTTGTCGATTCAAAGAAAGTTTACTTCTTAAAATCTTCTTTCATCTATAAAAACGCTTTTTCTCTGTCAAATATTAGCGTGAAAGAGAGAAAACGCTCAAATTTTGATACTTGGGAAAAAACTGTCACTTCTCTTTTGCTTGTTTTCATCACCACAAAGCCAAAGGCGGATTCCATGTTTTTTTTCATTCAACTCTGAATGACGCGATTTTATCATTTTTATCTGGATTCTGTTTAGTTCGTTGTGATCACTTTTTCGAATTATTGGCTTTATAATATCCAATTAATCACAATAAAAGTTCAAAATTCTACTTTAAATTTCAAAATCATTTTACGTTGCTTTTTAATTCAAATTCAAATTTGCATTTGCAATCGAAAATAATTAGGTTAAGCTAGAAGAAAAAGTACAGAAAGGCACTAAAAATGTTTCGATTTCCTTTACTCTAAACAAACGCTTTTCATAAGTGAGTTTGATGCTATCTTTTGTTAAAAGCCCATCCAATAGGCAAATTCTGACAATAGACTAAAGAATAACATAATAAAATCCTAAATGCTTATAATAAAACTGAAATTGTTCTGAAATTCCCTATAAATCTTAGAGAATTTTTTTATCATTGCGCACTTCTACTTCTTACAAGATTTTCTCTAATTTATTTGTTTAAGTTTATAGTTTTTTAAATAAACAATCTCAAATAAAAAATAAAACTTTTACTACTCTTTAAACAAAAATAACGCTTCACAGTGATAAAATGTGATTTTGTTCGTTTACATTCATGTCCAGAGTAACTTATGCGAGTATAACTTTAAATTCTAAGAAATTAAGTTCAACCACAGCCTTTTATTTTCTTTTTGAGTTAGAAGTTTTTAAGTTAAAATATTCACCAACTTAATAAAGCGAGATTACATTTCGCTCCATTAGCTTTCGTTTAATTCTATTACTCATAGATAAATAGAAGAATAAATATTTAAACTACAAATTGACTTAAAAATATCTTGAACATTTTTTTTATTTTAGCAGCTTGCGTTTAGCTTTTAATTTAAAAATAAATTTTGATTTTATTACTATTTATATTCTAAATTAATCTTGAATTTTAAAATGTTTGGGTTAAAAAGAACAAAATGTTAAATTTTCTCGAACTTATTTGGATGCTATAAAAATAGAGAAAATATGAATACTTAACAAAAGAGTTTGGTTACTTTAATAATTTTAAACTTTTCAACAATAAATTTCATTTCAAAATTCATATAATTGACATGTATTAGCATGCTAATTCTTGTAAACAAAATTTTGGATTAATTTTTGAGTTTATCTTCAATTTCATTACATCATAAAAACGCGCTACCTTAATGAATATGTGTAATCAGAATTTTTAAGCTTGTTTTTCCTAAACACAAAGCTCTATAATTCTAAATGTTTTTCGATTCAATTAATTATCTTGATAATCGAATTTTGTAATCAGAATAAAAATGTTTTTTATTTTTATCAAACAATCTTAGATTTTATCGAATTTTACTCGGGGCGTTTTGAGTTAACCTTCTTAAAAAATTTCAAATAAAATAATTTTCTATAAAAGTATTCAATTATCATTTCGCAATAGAAAAATCTTATTTATGAGTAAAGAAAGGAATTAATGTGCTCAAAATTTACTAAAATATGTGTTGTGTTATTCCTAAAAAAATTGAAAAAATGCGCCCAACTTACGAGCTCAAAAGTCAAGTCCTCTAATCAAATAGTAAAATATCACAATCGTTATATAGTTAAAATGAGTTAAAATTGATCAGATTTTTGCAAAATTCAGTCACTTGATTTTTCACATCAATCGCAGAGGAGAAATCATAATAAACGAAATTTTTATCGAAATTTGAATTTGCATAAAAATGAGTAAAAGTCAAAAGGCGTGTTAGGTGTATTATTGTTATTTGTTAGATACAAATAGCATCATAGTCACAAGTTCATTATTTTCGATTGATTGAGATATTTGGCGTTTGCTTTCTTCAGCTACTATAAACATATTTCTCGCATCGACTATCTCAATGTATAGAGCGTAATGAAGCTGTAATACAATAACATAGTGCACGAATAATGGTGCTATGAACACACAGTTTACTTCAGTGCTAATTCACTTTTTGCAATTTTTGAAATCTTTTCGATGCTTTTGAATAAAAAAAGGAAAAAGAAAGTAAATGTTTAAAGTAAACGATTGTGATGTGCCTTAAAAATCAAGTACTTCGCTGAATATATTTTACACTGAAATAATTCAAGAGTAAGCTAGAGAGACAAAAAAATTTGCCGAAATTATGGTAAACATAAAGAAGAATGCGCTCAATTGTTTCTTTTTTCTTGCTTCTTTTGAGAAAAAAGTTGAGCGAATTCGCAGTGAAGGCACATTTGTTGTTGTGTTCACGTTTTGTTAGACACGCAATAATACAAAGTAAATTATTTGTGCATTCATTTCTTTACGCAACACTGCACTCTGCATTTGCTTGCTGAATGCACTGTACAAGATGAGTTCTACATTGAGCATTCAGAATTATTTTCATTTTCATACTACACTGAGTTTCTCAATTTCGTTAAATTGCGAGCTCTTATACGTGTGCATTATGTACCTTTGAATTTCTTTTCAGTTGCGATACGTAGCTTTCATTTATTGAAACGCAAAAAATTTGGTTTTTCTTCTGGTTAACAATTGCTTTTAAACACATTGAAAGCAATCATTATGCACAAACATTTTCGCATATGACTTTATTCGAAAAATTCTCCTCGCAGAATATGAGAGTCAGCTGAGTATTAACTACATTCATTTGAAAATAAAGAGAAAATAATATTGACGAAAGAAGAGAAATCGTTTTTTTACATTATGTACTACTGGAGACAGAAAAAAGTTTCTCACAGCGAAAAGCCCACTCTACAGCAATTCACTAAGCTCAACGCAAATAATGCATTATTTTAACTCATTTTGATGACAATATTCTAATTCAACATTACAATAAATATGTAAACAAGATAAGAATAGAACTCACTTACATTTTAAACTGTTTTGATGATTTGAGCTCACTTTTTTCGAACATTTACAGTTTTTCGTTTGGTTTTCTCTGCCACTTTTTTAACTATTTTTTTACCGCTAGACATTGATATTATGCGAATTATATTAACTATTGATTCATTATTCGCACATATTTCGATGAATTTAAATTTCGTCATATGCGAGCACTGGCTTATTAACACAAAAATGAATTAAATAAAATATTACATTGAAAGCACGTTTTCGTTTAAATAAATCAAAATCAAGCATTTTCAATGTGACGTTTTGTGTAATGCAGTGAAGTACTCTTTAAGTTGTGGGAAACTTTTTTCTTTCTTCGGTAGTAATTACTACAATCGTTTTTAATAAGTTGTCTAAGTGAAGAGCGTAAATTTTTTTTCAAATTTTCAATTTGGTTAAGCTTGAAAACTAAAAAAGTGAAATTTGAATAAAAATCAAGTGAATCGAGATATTTTCAATTTTGATTGATGATAGAAATAAAGATAAAACTTTTCATTTGTTCTGGTTTCAAGTATTGCCTCATTTTGAAATTTAAATTTTCTATTGTATTTTATATTTTCAAATGAAAAGGAAAGCTAATGAAAAAGAAAATAACAGCGATCGAAATAAGGCTCTGAATGAGCTTGAGAAAAGATACAACGAAGAAATTACGTTGAAGAAAATTGTAATGAGAAGAACGAAACAAGAAAGAGAGTGAGAGCGAGTGAAATTCTGTTTGCTGGTGCGTCTCGATAAATATTACAAAACACACAGTTTTAGCTATCGCAATTTGCGCAAAGCATTTCACTGCTTTTAACCGATTATTGCTGCGTCCATCTCTTTGTTTTTGACCATTGCATAAAAATGATTAAACAAACATTATGTCAAAAGCAAATAAGAGTAATAAAATCGATTTTCATCTTTAAACATTCGAAAAATGTTTTATGTGCATAGATCTATGCTGGTGAATACAAGACTAGCGCATTCGTTAAGAACGTAACAATTGTGAGCGTACGGCGAAAGACGCGCAGTAATCAACCAAATTGAAAACGTAAGTAATGAAGAGCTCAACGATACGCTGCCACTTTCTCGATGATAAGATAGATTTCATCGGTCTTGTTGAAGAGTCTTTACAACCAACATTCGCACTCATTACTTGTTACATACGATAAAGCTTTGTTATACGAAATGTTTTCTGAATACACGCAAATCGACAGCTCTATTGCATCGTTGATGCACTTCACTCACTCCGTTTGTGTAAATTTTCTTTTTCCGCCACTTGCGAAAGAAATGCCGAGCAAACAAATGAATAATGTTTTGTATTACCTGCAACGCTGAGAATCGCAATTTATGTGCGTAAATATTTATAAGCTTTCTTCATTCAAAGATTATTTCTCCTCACAAAAACTATGCACTGTGCTTATTTTCAAGAGCTATGCAAACGAGAGAGGCGCTTATTATTCACATTTAAAACTCAAAGAAGAAATTAAGTTCCATTAAAACCCCTCCAAAAATTTTCGACTTGTTAGTAAAAAGCAACTCTCATTGTGATGATCGAATGATTTCTTTTAAGAAAAAAACTTCTGAAGATAATAAATCGTACCATGTTTATCGTTTGCGATGATTAATTTACCCCAAGTGCACAAATCACGCGTTTAGCCAATAAATCAGCTCTTTTTTTAATAAGAGCTTATTCATTTTACCAGCTCAGTTTTTTTTTTCTCTGTAATGTAGAACTGAAAAAAGCATCTCTTAGACTACAATAATTTCCGAATGCTTAACGATTAAATAATGATGTATTCCCATTTGTAATATTCCATTGAGGTTTCAAAACTCTTCAACTTTTCGTGAAATTCAATTTATCGAAACATGCTTTTCGCCAGCTTTCACAGAGTAAAAAAGTGCAGTTTAGCGAATATAAAGCAAACTCACGATCTCGTTGCACATTTTGATGATTTTCCGCATTGTATTACTTTTCGAATGTTTTATTGAGTATACAGTCAACGACACAATGTTTTGCTATCGTGTCTATAAAAGAAGAGGTAAATTTAATGAAAATAATCGTAAAAAAGTATACATTGATTGGATTTCGTGAGTTATTTTGTTCTCGATTCGTTTATTTTAGAGAGAAAGTCATAACAAAAAACAAGCATTTTGCTCATTCTTTAAGGCAAAATTATGTTGCTACTAATAATAACTAATGAGGTTTAAGCAAAGTAGCTTTAAGATCAATACAAGAGCAAAAGTAGATCTTTATTTTCAAAACTCGTCTTTTTGCGAATCGATTCAAGAAATATGCAAGCTAACATTAATAAATAATTAAATTTTATCCGAACTGCTTGCAACCGAATTATTGCTTACAATTTTATTTTTGAATAATTGTGATTGATTATTGTTTTAACCTATTATCATTATTTGTAATAAAAAATGTTGAAAAATCAAGAAGAGTTTGACTAAATATTCATTAAATTTTTGAAAAAAAATTAAAAAGGGCGTGAGATAAATAGTCAACCGAGAATTTAACACCTTAAGCTAGCTGCTCGTTTGTGAGATTAAACGCAAATGAATTTTTACTCAATTTCGTTCATGGTTTTAAAGTTTTTATTCATTTAACTTTTTTCTTTACGTTAAAAGGTATAAAATTTTCCTAGAATGTTTAAAATTTTTTTATCTAGAAACTAAAGCAAAAGAATATCCACAATGATTCAACTTTTAAAAAATTTTCCTCAAAATTTGATTATTTATTTTCACGGATAATAATATAGAGAAACCTCTCTACAACGATCACCTTCGGTTCCAAAAAATCTGGCCGTTATATAGAGGTGGCCATCAAAGAGGGGTTAGGTTTAAAATGTTTTTTAGTTATACATATTTATAATAGTCAAAGATATTTGCTTTGATTTTTGATGAAAATTCACAAGTTTATCAAACTTTTCTTGTAAAGGTTGTTTCTAAACACAGTTCATTAAAATCACATTCCAACATTCAAATCACATTCGACCTCCTCTATGAATTTATCTGTACCATTTAACTTTAAATAAATGTATTGTTCAAAATCATCATTTTTTCTTCACATGTCGCTAAATTTTCCAAATAGGTAATAAAAAACAATGTTAACACAATATGATGATCACGTGAACACAATGTGACATCCACGTGACCATCATGTAACTATCACGTGATCGTTATGTGACGATCACGTAAACACAATGTGATAATCACGTGAACACAGTGTGACGATCATGTGATCAATATGCAACAGTCACGTGATCAGCATACAACTGCCACATGATCATAATTTGACGATCACATGATCATTGTGTGACTGACACGTGACCATGATGTTCGGATCACTCGATAATCTTGTATTACTTTAATATTTTACTTTTCTCTTCACACTTTCTAATTTAAGCTGTATGTTCATCTAATTTGATGTAATATGAATCAAAATTACATATTTTAATATATTTACTTTGATGTGATTTAAATGATCTGCTCGTTCAAATAAATTAGCGATTTAAATAGCTTCTGAATTCATTTTATCAATTTTAATCGGCTTTTTCCGTAAGAAATGGTCAAAATTTTGTCATCGAAACAGCCTCAATGGTCATCTAACTCTCACTGGTATTGAGTGTATTTAGCCAAAAACTTGCGATTTTTAAATGATCGAAATGTTCGCAAAAAACGATGCTTGCGCTTTTTCGACAGAAACTATTTATATTTATAAAAATTTAAAACTTTAAAAACTTTTTTCGATCACATTTAATGGATAAACATCATCCATTTCCATTTGAATAGCAATTTAAAATTTATTCAAAAAGAGACGACGAAAAGACGGCGTTCGGCTTTTTATACAAATTCTAACAAATTCCATATGAATCGAATCATCATTGGTTTCATTCCTGCAAAATTCCGTTTGAATATTTGCGTCGATAAAGGAAATTCAAAAGTTTGAGGTGCAATCTTAATTTTAAAATAAAATTCAAGTTTTATTACTGTATGCATAGAAAGCAGTAGATTATATCGCGGAGCTTTTATTATATCTTTTAGCATAAAATTGTATCACACGTTCATTATGTTACGCGTATTTCAATAACAAATACTAAATCGCAATCTAAAGAGAATCAAGAAATGTGAATAATATAATCGTCTAAACTTAAAAAGGAATTTTAAAATGTAAATTTTACTCTTATTTCGAGCATGGCAAAATTTCATTTGTGATTATTCTAAAATCACCTGTAATTGCAAGATTTCTTTTTTCATTCAAAAAATTTGAAGCTTGAATCTCTATGCTACTTTTTTGTATAACTTTCTTCGGATCAATGAAGAAAATTTAAAATATCGAGCGGAAAAGTGAAGTAAAAATGAAAAAATGAGCCTATGAAGTTAAAAGTGTAGAAGCATACCTAATCGTTTAAAAAAGTTTTCTCTATTAAAGAAAAATTTCGCAATTTTGTAAATCTCAATTTAAGACTAATATTTAATTCTTATTAGAATTTATTTCAAAACAATTTCAACTAAATTATTTTCTTATTTCATATAATATTACTTTATTTGAATTCTTATGAATTTCAGTCGATCTTATTATATTTAAATTTTTTTGCCTCATAAAAAATTTATCACATGCAGAAAAAGCCACTTATTTAAAACTTTAAATGAAATATCTCAGCGAAATATTAAAAAATTTTTGTATTAATAAACGAGAAATAAAAATTATAAAACTTATGTCAATTTTTGTTAGTGTTTCATTTTTCAGCATTTGACGCATTATTAAAGTTTTTATTATATCTTTTGCCACTTTTTCTAAAAGAAAACGACTTCTAAAACTTAGACGACTTATACACAAAATGCAGATGAAAAATTAAGAATTTGGTTCGAACTACTGCTGATAATTTTTATTTATGTGAAAAAAATAAATAATTAATTGTTATCATTTGTAAGGATGAAGTTAAGATGAACAACAAATGAAAATTCGATAAGAATTAAAAAAATGGATAGAGAGAGAGAGGCTTTTTAAGGATTACTGGCAACTTAAGAAAAGCAATTTCAGCTACAAATGCGATGGAATGATAGAAGTGATCGATTAATTGGCGAATAAAGATTTGAAATTAAGCTTTTCAAAAAGGATTAATTGAAAGCGTTAAATTAGAGGAAATTGAAGTGAGTTTTGGTCGATGAAAAAAATAAGGTTGAGCATCCGAAAGGCTCATTAAACTCAACTTTAGCAGCAAAACAAGTGTAATAGTCGCGAAGTCCTTCTAGCTCTCTCTCTCTCTCTCTCTCTTTCGCTTCTCTCACGACTCGCTGTTTCACAGTATTCGAATCAATATCGAATGCTTTAAGTGAGAGAGTTTTTTTGCAGCTGATGTTTGTCGCTTAAAAAAGCAAAGGCAAAATATAATATTACAGGCCGCATGCACACGGCGAGTGTATAAAGGGATGTAATAGCGAACTTCGCTTCAAAAGCACAAATCTCCTCCCATTCTTTCGCACTGTTCGCTTCTGTATGCCGTTCTTTTATCTCGAGCAGCGAATGTGAGCACTTTTTAAGCGACTACAATCGTTATGCTCGCTTTTTCATTTCGCTTCATTTCTAGCAGTGAATAAAAGAACTCGCGATCAAATTTCAACGCTCGAAATTTGAAATTTTACTCTACGTAAGAAGATTAAATCTATAAATTAAGAACTTTAAACATATATATGAATGACTTTTGGACACACTTTCGCAACTTTCTGAACAGAATCGAAGAATAGAAATAATAAGAAAAGTAGAGAAAAAAGAAGAGAAGAATTGTGAAAAGAAGAGGCGAACGAACATTAAACTGGCGAAAAAGTTTTTCTTCTTCTTGTGTTCACGTATTGTATGTTTGTGTGTGTGCGTTTTGTGCTTAAAATGTACAACCTTTTAGTATTGAAATACGCGTTGTAAAATTTCATACACATTTCTCTCATATAACACTTAAAGTGTTTTCCTTTCCGATGTAAAACACTTCTTATCGTGTGCTCTGCGAACGAAAATAACAATTTTACGCTTCTTTGCTGGTTTTTTTTCGAGGCGAAAAAACATTTCTTACGTTTTACAACACACACTTAGTTTATGTTTATTGTGATTTCGAAAAATTTTCACCGAAAAGTGATTGTTTTCTCCGCACTCAGCGCATTTCGCTACACTTCACTTACTTTTCACTACTTTCAACATTTCGAACGCAACGCTTTTTAATGGTAAAGTATACGAATGAAATAGTTTTTGCTTGGAGGCAAAAAGTATTATAAGAAGGAGAATCTCTCTCTCTCTCTCTCTCTCTCTCTCTCACCTATTCTCTTTTCACTCTACATTAAATTGATCCATCGCCTCTTCTTTAAAACAGCGATGAGAACATTAATTTCATTTGTACTTTATACGCTTCTTTTCGCTTTAAAACAAAGAAAATTATTTAATTTGTTTTTCTTTTCGGAGCAAAGCCGAAAATTAATTTTCATTCGAATTAAAGTCAATTTGCAATTTAAAGTTTTGCGGATATTCATTCACACTTTCGTCTTTCCTTCTCTGCTCTTTTTCGCCCATGTTTGCTTTCTGCCAAAAAAAAATTCTTCTTTTCCGACTAGGAAACGTGTTCAGACTTTTTAGAATACATTCATATTATGCGCTAAACAAATGCAACATTTATGATAATTGGCATGCAGTGCGCTCGGAAAAGTTCGATATGGTAAAAGCGTTTCGAGTAAAGTCGTAAGCAATTGAATTAAATAAAATACAAAGCAAACAATGACGCTCTAAAAAGTTCTCAAAAACCAGAAAAGAGCTCAAGAAATTTCAAATTTTTGACTTAGCGTTTTTTGTTCAAATCGCTGAGCTCAGAAGGTGAGCCTTTTTGAAAACAAAGCCACTTTTTAACGCGCTCGTTGAGTGTTTCTCATTTCGAAATCATTGAATTAATTTTATTTAAAACAAAACTAATTGAAAAAATTTTATATTTGAATTGTTACTGAGCGCAAAAGCATCGTTAAAGAAAAAAAGAGCGCGTTAATAACGCGAAATTTTACACGAATTACAGTTTTAGCTTTTGCTTGTTTGAAATAAATGAAAACAACGAAAGAAGATAAGCGAAAAAAGATTAACAACGGCAAATAATTAATAAAGACAAAGGCGAAGCCAAATCGTATAATGCTTAAGGAGATGACAAATGACTCTGAATTTTGCGTTGAATGTGAATTTCAACTCGTTGCTTTGCTGTTTTGTGCGAACTTCGTGCAAATTTAACGTTGATTAAAATTTAAATTTTTGAATAGCTGTGTGCAGCGAGAATAAAAGCGAATCGAAATTCGCATTTGCAAAGGCAGAGAACAGAAATAAAGTCGGAACGAAATGCAAATCTAAGCTTAATTGACTCTTTTTCTTCAAATGCATTTGCAGAGAAGTTACAAAACTTTACTTTTCAAACTTTTCAAAATTCAATATAATAACAAAGATTTAAAGAATTTCTTTCATAAACTGTGCCGAAATTATGTAAATGAAACAAAATTTTAATGCGGTCTGCTCTCATATACACATGCTTTAGCTCGAAATGTCATCTTATTTTCTTATTTTCAATTTTTAGCACAAACTTTTTAAGATGAAAATACATTTCAATTAATGCTCTAGCAAAGCTTTTTCGCTATACGTTCAAATAGCTCAATTTCGGTTATATAGAAAGCATATCTCAAGTACAAACAACACCCTCAAAAAATTGCACGTAATTGCTGCTTTTGGAAAATTGCATTTTTTTTTCTTAATGAAATTAATTCACTAAAATTATGATGCTAAAAAGAAGTAGCGTTACTTTCTCCATTTCCCAAAATGCTTCTACAACTGTAGACATTGTTTATCTAGAACTATAATTTGTCGACTTACGTCTTGTGTAATTCGTTTCAAATGAAACTTTTCACGAATAATTTCGTTTAGCCTTAAGTGATATTCACTTGCATAGAATTGATAGAAGAATACACATTACAATAAATTTTTTCTAAGAAATAAGTCAAGAAAGCGAAATTAGCTCGCAAAACGCGCAAAGCGTGAGCAAAAAAAAAAATAAAGCTTTAGTTCATCTCTTTGTAAAAATAGTGAAACTTGCCGACAGCATATTTTGTTGCTGTTTTTTCCAGCTACACTTTATGTCTTTATAATAAATTTATAGTGACACTTATACATGAGCATGACATTGCCATTTTAATTATAACCATGAGATAAACAAAATTTATCGTGTAATTTAGAAAATTTTTTACTTTTTTCTTATTTTCGCTGACAAATAAATCAAATAAGAGTCGAGGCGATTTTACACGAAATTATTCGTTTATGCATAGAAATTTATGAAGCTTATGATTGCGAAAGAAATATTTCAAAACTAAAAATCGAATGTGAAGTTTAGTGCACCGATTTTTTTTCTTTAAATAAAAACGAAAGCCCAGAAAAAAATTTGCAAATTGCAATCGATTTCCATCACAAGCCTCGTTATTTTTGTTTCGCCCGACTTTAGTCACTCGATACTCGAAGAAGTAATTTCGACAGCGAATGCTTGAATGTACTCCATGTTAAGTTCGTTGCCTATTTAAACAAAACATTTACATTTACGTAACTTTTACTTTGTAACGATTGCAATGAAAAGTACTCGAAAAGCCTTTTAATTCGTAAAAAGAGTTGATACATCAAAAAAAAGCAAAGTACACAAGCGACTGCTTTAATTGATGAACGCAAGTTTCTTTTTTTGAGTTTTTTTTTCTTTTGTCTTAGTGTAATGTGTATGTTTTCGCGGTCTCATTTCTTTCAACGTCAATTGAAAAGAACGCTGATTTTCGTACCTTTTATGTAAGCATTTAAAACATTAAGTTTTTATCAATTAACAATTGTTTACAATTAAAATAAGTTGTTCTTAATCAAGATGCTATTAAGGCTTATTGTGACTATTAAAGAAAATCGAAAGACAGCTGAAAGCCAAAAAGAATTTGAATTAATTGAAAGTACTACAGGAGACAGAAAAAAAAGTTTATCACAACAAAAAGCGCGCTCGACAGCAATTTACTAAGCTTAACGCAAATGGTGCATTATTTTAACTTATTTTGAAGACAATATTCTAATTCAACATTACAATAAATGTGTAAACAAGATAAGAATAGAACTCACTTACATTTTTATCTGTTTCGATGAATTGAGGTCATTATATTCTACCATTTACAGTTTTTCGTTTGGTTGATTTTCTCTATTCTCTACTTTTTAAACCATTTTTTTTACAGCCAGACACTGACATTACGCGAATTATATTAACTATCGATTCATTCATCATTCGCACAAATTTCGATGAATTTAATTTTCGTCGTATACGGTCACTGGGGTATTAACACAAAAATGAATCAATTTAATAAACACCGAATTGAAAGCACGTTTTCGTTTAAATAAATCAAAAGCAAGCATATCCAATGTGAGTTTCGTGCAATGCAGTGAAGTATTGTTTAAGTTGAAGGAAACTTTTTCCTGTCTCCGGTTCTACATTCAAAAATTTCACATTTATTTCGATCGATTTGAAACACTTCTTAACAAATTTAATCTCACATTGATCGTTTCTCATCATTCTTCCATTTTGTTACTCTATGTGTATTTCAATTTTGTCGACTATTATTAATACGACGCTTCATTGTAACGAACTCTTTTCACAAATACAAACGCAAAGAGTATAATTCTGTGTAATGATCATTTACAATACACACATAAATAATAAATTGTTTGTTATGCGTTAATGACGCACCAAAATTAATCACGAAAATTGAATCTTTTAATTTTGAGCGAAATGTATGATTAATGAAACGAATATTAAGAGCATTATGCTCTTATTTGTATTGCATCGAAAGGCAGAAAAAGTTTATTAAAGTAACAAAATTATTCGTTAATATTTCGATGAAAAAATGTAAAATATATTTAATTAGTAGAAGAACAAAAAAAGATCAAATCTAATGAAATTGCATCGCTAAATTCCACATTCAAAAAAATGTAATGCAATGAAAAAGTAATAAAATTGTGTTACTTAGTTCATTTAAAACAAATTTGGTTAAAAAAACATGAACTTAAGTGAATAACGTCTAACCTATGATAAGAAGATTAATAAAAAAGAAATTAAGAGTGCTAAAGATAAAGCTCAGCTTAGCGGAAATCTTTTTATTTATGTATTTAGTAGATTTTTTAAGAATTACTCTTAGTAAAGAAAAGAGAAAAGAAATTGTTATTCAAATTTCGATTGATATTGATTTGCCTCACGCAAAAACGCAAAAATTGAATTTTATCGTTTTACTCACTCACTCTCTCTCTCTCTCGCTCTCGCGATCTCTCTCTTCGCCACTCACTTTGCGAAATAAAGCGTCAGTTCGAGTGTGAATTTCTTACGTTTTTCTTTTCGTTTCCATCTTTTCACTCGTAAAAAAATCTTTATTTTCAGCGTTATTTTGCCATTTCTTTTTTTCTTCTTCAATTTTAAAATTCTCAAAAATCGCTCAAATAAATACACACGTACAATGCATTCGGTTATTCGCTGAAAAGTTTTATTTAAATTCAAATCACTCAAATATAATCGAGACGTCGGACTCGAGAGAAGTTTGATTATGAAAGAGTCGAAAAACTTTCTTCTGTTTTCGAATTCAACTTGAAATGTAATAAAACTTTTTTCGGCTATGTTGTACCGCGTTTTATAACGAAAAGTAGACATATTCTTATTCACATTTATTCATTTTTTTCTCATTTTATTTCGCTTTCAGGCAAAACTCACGTAAGACCAACGCTAGTGCGCGTTTTTTGGCTTTCATATTGAATGGATATTAGGATTGAATTTTTTACATTCCGATCCGAATTTTTTTTTCAAAACACACATCAAATATTATCATTGTGTAAAAGTATGTTTCTGGTCAGCGAACGATTTTCTTCTATTTTAATCTCGAGAGGATACGCTTCGGTTTGATTTACAAATGCATGGAAAGTAGAAAGAAAATTGCAAAAGAATTTTGGGTCTTGTTCTATGATTTAGAGGCGGAAAGTTTTCAAAAGCAAATCATTTTTGAATTGTTTTTTTCTTGTGCAATGTATAATTTTAAAACGAAACTATATGAGCAAGAGAAAAAGTTCGCATTTGAAATACGTGCACGCACTTTGCCTTCTTAACCGTGAAATTGATTTTCAATTTACGTCAAAAGCAATTGAAGTTTGCTGTTAAAACTCTTCAAATATGCAAAGTTGATGTTAATTTTTTCTGATGTCCAATCAAACTAATAATTTATGCAAACGTTGAGCAGAGAAAAATTTAAACTCTAGAACAAGAGGCGTAAGTAGCACATAATTTAGACTTTAATTTGCGCTTCATTTTCGCTTCGAGAAAATTTTATTCATTCACTCGTAACGTATACCCGAATCTTTATGTTTCGGTTGACAGAAGCGATCAAATCACTGCGCATACACAATTGAAATGCAAAATGATTTTTTTAAAGCTTTTATTTAATGTTTATTAGGGTACAGAAAAAATGAATTAAATGAAAACGATTATGCTTTAAAATGAATTTAAAAAATGCAATAAAAGTAATGAAAAGTGGTGAAAATTAACTCGTCCGCAAATTTTGTATAAATAAAAATTTTAATAATAAAAAATCAAATAATGAAGCTGTTAGTTTTTTATTTTTTACGCGATGAAAGAAAAACGTTTGAAAAGCATATTTTTGGTTAACGAAGCGTTAATCCTGAGTTTAGTTAATGTTGTATGCAGAATCTTCGCGTAACACTTTCGTAAAATATAATTTTTGCTTAAATTCGGTTAAAAATTCAAGTCTTTGTAATGTTCTAAACGCGCTTGATGCAAAAGTTTTTTTTTAAATAACACCGAATTTTTCCGCCTTAGATTAAGCGTTATTAATTAAATGAACATATTATCATGCAAAAGCCGTTCAGCGATTGCAAAATCATCTTATCGATCAGCATTGGAGCAGTAAATTTCAAGCGGTCATTCGTTCAAGAAACAACGAATGCTGATAAAGTCCTCTGAGAAGAATAGAGACAGCGAGTGAATGAGAGAGACTGCAAGTGAAAGAGTGATGTGCATTGGTCAGCGAGACAATTGAGTGGAGATGAGTTTATTAATGGCGAGCGCTCGACGAAACACTAATAATATAGCACTCAACAAACAATAAGCAACGCCAAATACTCGCTAACATATCTCTGCGTATCAATAAATGTATGAAGCCGTCATTTCTCGATTAACAATGGTCATCTATGTTGCAAATCACCATTAACATTTGCCGAGAAACGGTAAAAAGACTCGATTACGCAGCAAGCGTTACACGTAAAAACGCGACAATTCATAAAAATGATCGGCTAGAAACGAGTCGAGCTCGATGATTGCAAGTGTTCAAACTTATTTGATTCTTGTTGTGTAGAACTTTCCAATTAATTCTCGTTTATAAAGCTGTCGTTCGTTTCGAGAGTGAATGTACCTTTTGTAAAAGCTGGCTGATTGCATTGATCGCAAAGTTTATATGATCAACAAATTGATCAAACTTATTCAATTAGAGCATCGGCCAACGCATAAAAGCGATGCGATAGCTAATATTTAGAATTTACTTTGATAATATTTGCTACAAGACTTTAGCTCACATTTTGGCTTTCTTAGAAGTCAAACAACTAAATAGACCTGATGTTAAATTTTTAAAATGCAATTTTTACTAAGAGAGAGAGTTCAGAATAAAACATTTGAGATTAGAAAAAGCAAATTTAACTGACTGAGAAGTTAAGTATTTTATCCAATTTGTTCGTTTGAATAAAGTTTGCCTTTCCGCCATCACAATGCATTAAAAAACGTTTTTCTTTTAAGTTTTAAAAAATTTCACTGAACGCTTGTATAACATTTACCAATAGAATCGGAAAAAATCATTTTAAATGTACAATACGATGAGCTCCTCGAAGAGGTATCTTCGATTTTGAAAATACTTTCTCGAAGTTTGTTAAGCAGAACAAATATGTACTTTAAAACAAAAGATGATCAAAAGTAGAAAGCAATTGAATGCACCTATCTATAAAAGAGTTCAGTTTGTCGTATATAACGAATACACAAACTTTCTGGCTAGTAATCCGGACCGTTTTAAACCTCGATTGCATTTTACACTTCATTGCTATAAAATAATACGCGACTCACTTTTCTCACGCGCTATAAATGCGTACTTTCGACCGTTTTTCTTACCATTCGATCGTTTCATTTACCATTGTTGTCTCTTCTTTTGCTAACTTTGTTAAAAATCGGGGTAATTTCACGGTGTATAAAAACTAAAATACGCAATAGATTCTCAAAATTCTTTTGCTTCTTTTTTATATTCGTTGCAAACGATCAATTCAATCAAATGGAGTATTTGAAAGGGTTAAAATAGTTCGTTGTTTCGTTTTGTTTCGTTCGATATTCTCTAAACGACTATCATTACGGTAAATTTTTTGCAGGCAAAAACGCGCGCTACAAAAACGTAAATACGCACTATATTTTGGACAGCAGTTTAGCCAAGATTCAGGCTGTAAAACATTTTTCACTTTTAACGCGATGATGTTTTTACGCGCATTTGTCTGTTTGACCCGAAAATAAATCGCAAATTTTGAATTCTTTTCCAATTGCATCTAAAAATATTTCGCTCCATAGGAGTTTGAGCTCTTTGTTAACAATCTGCTTGCTCAAAGGTCTCGATGTTTGTTTTTTATCTCATAAATTCTTGTTAATCTGATTTAAATATTTCTCACAACCATTTTATTCGCAAAATGAAATTTTTTTCTCTCAGTAAACAAATTTTTAACCTTAAGGTAGAGTTAAAGAAGCATTTATGAAACCATAGCTCAGGTCAGCTACTGTCAATCTACCTGAAACAAATGCACTATCTTATTGGCTCTGCCCCTCATTTATACAAAATTAAGTGAGAATCCTCCCAGTACCTCAAAGGTTGTAAGTGCGGTGGAGAGAAGAACAGGCAAGAAAAAACTTAAACTTTCGTTTTCAACGGCGAATAGGTAATTAAAATAAAGCCACAATTTAAATGAGAAAATTTTTGTTATTTCATGTGATCAAAAAGGAAGAATCTTTAAAAGTACTTAAAATAAATCAATAAAATACTTTACTAAATCAATAAGTACTTTAAAATTAATCACGATTATTACAAAATTACTTAAAATTCATTTTTTTCATATTAATTTTAAAAATTGTTTTAGTATAAAAATTAGAATCTAAGAAAAGCTGATTAATATTGATTTATAATAAGACGTAATGCTTGTTTCATGAAAATAATTAATTTCAAAATGAGGCCAATTCTTCGAAAGAACGTTAAAGATTGAAAGCAAAAATCAATATTTAAACATCTTGTGCGATATCTGAAATATCTGTTCATGGCATTTTATCCACATAAAAAAAAACAAAAATTAAATGAATGTAGATGAGATAAGTTTTTAAGTTTTGTTTATTGATTTTTTCGTGAAATTTTACTGTAAGCTATTACTAATGGTTCGTAGCTACCAAAAATTTTTTAGAAATTTGATTTCTCGTAAAAAATCATTTTGCAATATCATAAAAGTTACTTATGCTCATGATTTATTGAATTTAAATCTATTTATAACTTCAAAGAGATAAATAAAATCTCATTTGGTCGAGACGATATTTTTTCAAATGCAACGCCAAATTATTTTTACAGCTTCGATATCGTCACTTTATTTTCGAACAGGAATTTCACGCTTCGCTTTCGAGATTCGTTATAAATCTATTATCGATCAAAAGCGGATTTAGATTCAATTTTTAATGACCAGAAGTAGCAAATGTCATTTTTCTTTGCATGCATCGATTCAAATACAGTTGACTTTCGATCAAGTAACAAACATTTATATTCGTTGTGCGGACATTTGAAGAAAATCTATTTTACATCAGTTTGAAAAATAACGTCAAATAATGTTTTCTTCGCTTAAATTTAGTCTCAATAAAAAATGAATTCGAAAATCTTGCTTCAACATTTTGCAGCAAAAGTTTTCACAAAAGTTTTCACATTAACTCTAAAGTGACCATAGTTTCACTGTTAAAAATGAAGCGAGTAAATGCTTTTGTTTTGCGACTAAAATTAATGTTTTTCACTTGAAAAAACTTTAAAACGAAACAAAAAAATTATTTTTACAACAAATTCATCGCAAGAAAATAGTTGAATGCGTGAAAGAATAAAAGCAAAGTTAATGAATACAGAAACAAAAAGTTTTGAAGAAATAAATTTAATCAACACTTTAGTTGACAAAAATTCACTGCATGATAGAGAGTGTAAACAAAGCTGCTGCAAAAATACACTCGCAAAATACATATTGAAACATGGAAAACGAAACATGCAACGACATTTTTTTATTTATGTTCTGCTTAAATAAATAAACATAAAAGAAGAAATTGCAAGTATTCAGTGCTTCAGTGGGATTGAAACGAGAAGCGATACATGCGAAATATGAATAAGAAAGCGGTTCATTCAAATGTTTTGTTAGCAAAAATAAGCAGTTCGTGCTTTTCAATTACAAAATTTTCTCGTCAAAAAAGCGAAAATGGCGTACGTTTACGAGTGATTTCGCACACATTTCAGCGTAGATTACATTTCTTGAGCTCAACTCGCGTTACACATGTATTTGCTCATTGCTTAGCAGTGAAGTGCTCTTTAAGGGGAGAAAGAGCAAACACTGCATTCACATAAATGATGCATTTTAAATTTTGCACAAACAATGGAGCCGCAAAATTTATAATTAAGAATTGCTCTCGAATTGTTTTATTGTACTTCATTCTTTAAATATTTTGTTTGTATAGCGAAACTGATTTTTTTGTAACTTTTTCGTTTTCAAAACAGAGAACAGCTTAAACACAGCGAATAGCGTGTGCACAAGTGATAGATTGGCAAATAGATCAATTGATAATCGTGTGCTTCACATCGATCTGCTCTCAGCATCGACGCTTAAGAATTTTAAAGCAGATTACTTCCTATTAAGGGCTGCTTCGATGCTTAAATGAATTTAGATGCTCTTAAAACATCAGAATTAATTTTATAGCGATACGATTTCTGGCATTATAAATCTCTCTTGATGCAGATTAACTCTACCGTTGCAAACAATGAAGCGAATGATCGCTGCAACTTTACATAAATTAAGATCTTTTTAAAGGCTTTGAAAAAAGATCAATTTTAAATGAGTTCAATGAGAAGCAGCGAAAAAACTTGTTTTCTAGTTTTAGATATCAAAATGGAGATCGAAATTAACATCTACGTGTTTTGAAAAATGATGCTTTGTGTGCAAACTCTCTCAATGGGGTTTCCTAAGGGAAATCTAAAAGTTTTCCGCCAATCGATTGTTACGCCGCTTTAAAAATAATGAATAAAGGTACTTACAAAGTTGCTTAAATTTTTAAAATTTAAAAACGTATTCGATTTTTCTTTTGACTTTCTCTCTTTAGAACTTTAATAATCAAGAAGAGATTGAAAGCTATTATTCACGCAAAATTGTTTTACTTTATCTAAGTTATTCTTCTTAGTGAAGATGACCAACTCTAATTTAAATAAGATAAACACAAAAAATTTAATTAAAAAATTGCATTATCATTTATTATTAATTTAATATACGAAACTCAGATTATTCTTTTGTTTTTAAAGAAAAAATTTGTTTGAATAAAAAATTTTTGCATAAGATAATGGAACACAAATATTCTATCAAAACTTTTACATTTAAAAGTTCTTTTTGTCAACTATGTGAGCATATAAAAAAATTTCAAATGTATTAGAGTGCAAAAATTCATTTTAGCTTGAAATTGGTTAATTTAATTAACCGGCGACGGCGTTGAAAAGGTCTTTTAAAGTACATTCTTAAAGTATTACTCGTGGATTTTGTAAATATCAATTTATACAAATGCCTTTTGGATGTTATAAATGCTGAATAAAATAGTGAAAATAACAAATGAATAATGCTATTACGAATAAATGAGAACTGGAATTAGAAATGAGGCATTTTAATAAGAAAAGATATTCAGTTGCATTCACATTTCAGAATGAACTAAAATCAAAGCATCTATAAATCGATTTTATTCAAATTTTCTGATCAAAAAATGAATTGAGTCAATTTATTATAAAAGGAGTTCTCGCATGATTCGCATTAACTCACTCTGAACTTTTCTTTAGCTATTTTACTTTCAAAATATACAATTTCTGAAAAAATGTTCGTCGCAGCGATAATTGATGGAGAGACACAAGCTAAGCGTGCGTTTCTCAATTTAAAATAAAATTTTATTTTATAAATTAACATCAAAAGCGCTGCGTGCTAAAAATGCAAATAAATTATTTACTTACCATTGATAACATCGAAAAAACGATGAGATTAAATGAATAAGGTTGATGATTGCTCAGAACCGTCGTTGAACAAACGATAACTCCTGAATTATTTTTACAAAACAAGTTACACGTTAATTCCACATTTGTAAAGTGAGTTTGAAAAATATTTGTGAATTTATTATAAACAAAATGAGCATTTCACTTTGCGTTGAAATTCAACTGTTTGCAATCGCTTTTAAAGGTAATAAGAAAGAATGGAAAGCTGTTCAACATTCTGATCAACGTTCGAACGGCGAGCAAATAATATGCATAGCGGCAATATATTTTCTGAGGCAATAATAAATATGTTGAATTAAGGTTCCTCACTTTCCAAAGAATTCAAAGTTAGAATTTCAAAGAATCAAAGTTAGATTTGAAATCAGTTGAATCAATTCAAAGATTTCCAAAGAATCAAAGTCACTACACTTCCGAAGAGTCAAAATTAAAATAATTTTGAAGTCTTAATTTTTGCTTCCGACATTTTTAAAAATTATTCATTTGAGAATTCTTCCTAACTTCTTTTTGTTCTAAATAACACAAAAGTAAATTATTTGTAATGAAATCGTCACATGAAAAAATGGAAAACTATTCTTTACTCACTTAAACACATTTTGCTATTCACCTTCACTCAAATATACTGAAACATGTTTGTTTAAACAAAATTGATAACTGTGCTTGATTTTACTTTTGAATGCTTTTAATTTTGTCGCGGACTTTGGTCAAAATTTCGGCGTTTCAGAGTGATAAGATATTAAATGATCGATCCTGGAAAAACATTCTTTCCGAAACTGTATTTGATTGTAAATCTGCTAATTCAGACAAAAAATAAAAACAAATACTTTTCTTGAGCTTGAAAAATTTGACATTTATTAATGGTTAAAAAATGCCAAGATAAAATCTCAAATCAATTTATCTCCGTAAGGCAGGATAAAAATTTTTTGATGATGCTACAAAGGAAATTTTTTCTTATAATCTTTATATGTTTATCTTATATTATCTTTTCATCTTTATACCCATGTTTTTATTAAGGTACACTCATGTCATATAAAATTTTTTCTCTTCACTTTAAACACGCTTAAGCGCAAAGCAATAGACTGAATGCTTTTATTGGACACGATTGATGATGTATTGTACTACTCTCGACACAAAAATGTTTACGGTGCGTGAATCTTAATTGCAACACATTAAGCATGTAATATTTGAATGCTGTAAATGATTAATTAGCTTTTGAATTATTGAAATCAGATAAAAAATCGATGAAAATTTAAAAAGATCTTTATTTACGAAAGAGTGAATCCTTATGATTTGTGATCAATATTTAATGACTTTTATTAAAATGAGCTTTTAATAGTTTTGACTGAAAATTAGCTCTTTTTAAATAACAGCGAGCAATTTGTTCAAGATCATTTATTTGCGCATAATTGTATTGAGTGAGATCAGAGAAAAAGATGTATCGAAAGTATTTTAAAATGAAACTTAATTTATTTTTCGACGTTTCCAGACATGATAAATGAAAAGTGTCCTTAGACATAAGTGGACTTCTAAAACTTAAAGCTAGTTCAATAAATAATTGATGGAGAGATGCTAGCTAAGGCTGCGTCTCTCAATTAGAAAAATTTTATTTTACAAAGAGATGTCATTAAAAAATGCGACCGAAACAATTAATGTCTGATCTTGCCTTCGATGGTATTAAAAATTGAGTTTAAATGAAAACGTTTGAAGATTGCACAGAACTCTTGTTTAACAAAGAAATGATGACTATCATGAACCATGATTAATTGATTAAAATATATGATGTAATATTGCTTAAAAAATGGAAAACATCTGCTTATTCATGTGCTCATTCAATTAAGTTTCTTTTTAATCAAATTACATAATTACACTATCTTTTGACAATAAAAATGTTTTTAAATTAAAAAATAAAAGCTTTTCGATGCTTTTTTCTGTAAGGTTATGGTGATGATCGTTAAAAATGAAATTATGTTTAACAGCAATTGTAGTTAAAGGTACATATTTCAAAATTTTTTTGCAAAAAATCTGTCTATAGTGAAAAGAAAACGCAAAAAACTGTGGTCTCTAACTTACCGATGACTGCAAGAATAGTATGCAACCAGCATACATAGCAAAACTCTATTTTACGAGACAATAACGAATGTGTCGAACTAAGAAATCGGTTCTGTCTCAGTCCAAGTCTTTACACTTAAAACCAGAATAATGTTGAAATCGCTATTTTTCACTAAGCTTTTGCTTTCGAAATTTTTAAAAATGATTTTATTAAACAATTCCCTCTAACATCTTTCTATTCTAATTGACACAAAAGGAACTTAACTCACTTCTAAGTTACGGTCAATTATTTTTTTCTTTGAAAATTTAAATTATTTTCACTCAATAAAAAATCGCTTTTCACATTCATCGAATACACTCAAACCTTTTTATTTAAACATAATTGACAAGTGTGCTAATTTTACTTTGAATGCGTTTCAATTTTCTCTCTCTTATCAAAATTGGTGCGTTTCTAAGTGATAAGATACTAAATGATCGATCCGGGAGAAACATTTTTTTCGAAACTGTATGGTATTAAAATACTCGACTTTTTCTTTAATTTAATGCTGATCAAAATTGTGAATTCCTTTATATTCTTTAAACAAAATTATTTGAATCCTTTAATTCTTCCAGCATTCAGAATCTGAAAGCTAAAATATCGACAAGTTCAGCTAAAGCATGAATCTTAGAGCGGCACAAAAAAATCACCAAAGACTAAGCCTATTGATATTCTAAAAATATAAGCAACAGTCCATTCATTACACAGAAATTCTTATCGACCAAAATAAACTTCAACTTTAATGATGCAAGAAGCGTGAACAGATAAAATAAATGTCGTAGAAAAATGTAACGATTAGTGTTGGAGGCGAAATACACTGACAGTGCCAACAAAAGCAAAAATCGAAATTTAGAAAGCGTATAGAATGCAAATTTCATTAGTATTTTGTATTAAAACATTTTTAGTTTTAATCATAAAACTTATTTACGTTACCATTAAATATATTTCATCTTTATCATATTCATTATTTGTGTAAATGATGTTTTGTCTTTCATCGAAAAAAGTGTAGAAAATGAGTTTTTACATGTAATTGCTGCTAAATAATTTGTACCGAGCTAATTTTACAACAAATTCACTTAGAACTCTTGCATTTACAAATCTCACTTCATTTTTATTTCGTTTTTTCTTCTTTTCTCAACTCATTACCCGCGAGCTTATAAGAGTATGAAGCTTGCTTTATGATACTTTTTAAATTATGCAAAATAGATTCAGAAAAAAGAAGTTAAGCGAATAACGCAACGATTTTAAACAAAACAGATTTTCATCACGCAGAAATCAGCTGCGAAAGCGAGTGTTTATTAACAGCAAAATTTGCATTTTGCTGAACATGATTATATTAAACCTCAAACTCACTACTAAAAGTATCATAAAACAAGCTAATTTTGAAAGCTAATTTTGCGAAAAGCATTTATCTAAACAATGCTTTGTTAATGAACGTTTGGCAACATTCCCATCTTCGAATAAAAAAATTAAGCCAAAACTGGCTTGAGTTTGGTTTTAGTTACCGAAGCGAATATATCATCGTGAAATGCAAGCGAACAAATCAAAGTTTGAGAAACTCCAACGATGAATATAGGGCGAAATTTTTTCTACGATTTTGTTTCCAGTAAATTCTTTCAATCGCAAGCTTTTCGCTCTTGCTAACCATGATTAACCAAAACGACAATTCTTCGACCGAAAATTCTTCACCTAATAAGCCATCATTGCTAATGTCGTTTTTTTTAAATGTTAAAATCAATTCATTCTTAGTTAGAAATCATCATTTGATCAATTTTTAGAATGTAAAACTCATGCATATTAAAGTTTATGAATTGCGAAAATCAAGATCATAAAAAGAGATTAAAAATGATTTTTCCGTTTGCTTTTTATAGTGCTTTCAAAAAAGTAAAAAGTCATTCTATATGAGTGATTAAGATCACGACCCTAAAAACCAGTGACCACCATTTCATTCGACCGCTGTCATCTTTTGTTTTTATAGATAAAAATATATCGAAATGTTTTTTTTTGTTTGTAATTGAATTTGTTACATAACTAATAAACCCAACTGCTCGTAAAGAAGAGAGAAGAATGAGAGTAAGAGAGAAACGCGCAGGAGAAAAGTTTAGAAAATTAAGCGAAGCATCCATTTCAATTTATTTGACAGCAAAATTTAGTAAATCATTTTTTATACGTGCAACTGAGCAATATTCATTGAAATGTTTTCATTTTTTCGGCCTTTGTTCATTTATCAGTCGCCAGGCAGAAATACAAAGTAATAATACAAGTGAAGTTGTATCAAGTGTCAAATACAAATTCATAAATTGGGTTTTGCTGTTTTCGCAGTCGTATAATCGGCGAGTTAACGGTCAATGATATCGTTAAATGTCATCGTTTTTATTACATCCAATTTTCGCCTTTCGCTGACTCCAAAGATGAAAGTTGCTTTTCACTGCGTCTCAACGCAAACTATCATATTTTCGATTTTTCTCTCTTTTTTCGCACACAGAGAGCATTCGTGAAGTGAGCGTGTAAAGCGAAGAGGAGCGAAGAAAGCACCAGGCAGCAGCCAGAAAATGATGTCTCTCTTCGCAGTGATTGTTATGGAGATGTGTTTGTTCCACAAGATGTACCATTTTTGCATTGCCGCTTATTCCGCCTATTCAGGTATGTGCTTAATCATTCAGCCGTCGATTTATTTATTTTTTCTTGCATCAATTCCGAATGCTTTCGCATATGTCAATTTTCAATGTAAATGCATCGTATTCACTTAGATGAACTTTAAGCATTTTTCTCGCGTTTGACCGTGGCAAGCAACGCGAACGTATTTGTGCGTTTGTGTCAAAATGATCATCGGTCGCCATTCGCAGAGATGACTTTTTTAACTTTTTGATGACTACAATACGTTTTCAAGCGAACGAATCGTTTATGTTCTCGATCGGCTAATGGCTTCTATATTAAAAGCAAGCGTTTTTATGCTTGTACTTTACTTTTGTGGCTGTCTTTTGCGATTTGTACACTCAAGGAAAGNGAAAAGTTTACATTGTTAGGTAAAAGAAATGGTAAAAAAATGTATTTCTTTTACCTAACAATGTAAACTTTTCTCTTTCCTTGAGTGTATTTAAATTCTTTTAAGTTTTATTTTTGCTTTTTTTATCACTTTTGTGATAAATGTGGACCCAAATGAACACAATGAAGCGCGTAAGGAGTGAAATAGTAAACTTCAGTCATTATTATTATTAAAAGCGAAACATTACAAAAAGCAGCGTAATGAAAGCTGAGAGTCAGTAATGAGCGAAAAGCAAAGCGCTCGAATTATCGAGCAAAAAATCGCTCGTAATTGGCGTTGCATTTGTTCGCTGCTCTTTTTTTCGATGATTGAATTGAGAACAAAATCAAGTGTAAAATGAATAAATGCATAGAAAACAGAAAGGAGACGAATTGATTTAAGAGTTGAGAGTGAAAGAAACGAAGCGAGCGAAAGTTTGGAGCAAAAAAAGAGAAGAAACAAAAACACGATTCGTATTTAGGAGTCGCTTTCTGTTTCGCATCAAACAGTGATTAAATAAATCTTTTGACATTCGGTCTTTTGCCGATCGCTTTTTCTCAAATCTTTTTTTCAATTATCGTTCGCCAAACAAACGACGCTTTTACCTTATTTTACTCTCGTTCTCAGTTCGACGCACAAAGTAAGCAAATAAACAGAAGCTATCGCTGGTTTTGTCTGAGCAAAAAATCAATTAAAAAGTTTTGAGATTAGTTTTGAACGGCAAAGAACATTAAAGCTAATCTAATTTCTTATTCGATTCGACATTCGCTTTTTGAAGAAAGTCAATATCAAATTGAAAGCTAATTTTAGGCGAACGATTTTTTTTCGACGCATCGAAAGCTTGCACGCTGCCTGTTTTCAACGAGAACTTTTTGCTTACTTAAAGAAGTATTCGAGTAATTTGGCGCTGATTAAATACAAATTGATTGAAATCAGCTCACTTCAGTGTGATCACTCTCACTTCTTTTCACATTCTTTTCTCATCTAGCATGCGAGCGTTGTATGAAAACGGTTTTGAGAAAAGAATCGACAATATTTGTCGCGATCAAAAGTGAGATGAAGCCAGTGATTTTGTTTGTTGCGATTTACTTTGCTTCAAGCTGAAATGTGAATAAGCGAAAAAACGCGATTCTGCATTTCGATTTGAAATTTCTTTTCTTTTCATGCTCATTTTTCACGATATTTATTTGAATTTCTGTCACCTTAAAAGTTCTTAGCTAAAAAATTTTGAAAATATTGCCCTTTTATGCTCCTACTAAAGCGTATACCTCATATACCACTCGCTAATGCAATAGTTTTCCTAATTTAAAGTTTAAAAAAGTTAATGCAACTGTTTTTGTTGGCGAATTTTCGGCGTTACAACGCACAAAAAACATGTCACATACACACCACTTTGAGGAAAATCGATCGTCGACTATTAAAACTAAGATTTCCTGTTGCACGAAAAGCTAATTCTTAAAGTCACGATTTTATCTCATTATTTTGACAACTTTTCTCTCGTTTCATACTTTTGTTTCGAGTAAATTTATAATCGTTGTTTGCGAGCTTTTCATACAAAGAAACAAACGAACTTTCTCCGCTAAATTGTTCAGCTTCATTATCAAAATTCGCATATTCCCCATTCGTTCGCGATTGTGTTGTAAATGGCGCTCTTTATTTGAGAAACAATGATGATAGTTATAAAGGAAGCAATAATATCCTTTTGATATTTTTGTACACAAATTTATTATTTTTCTTTTGAAAAATTTATGTTTACAGAAAATAATTTTTTACTCTTCTTTGTGCGTCACATGCATTATACTCAGAGATGAGCAATGATTATGAACATTTAATTTAAAACGAATGGTGAAAATAAATGATGCGAAAGTGTGTGTACATATGCGAAAGATGTGCAGCGAGATCGAGAGAGTTCATCAGCGCTGCAGTTAATTGCATTTTTTGCGAGCGAAAAAATTAGCTCTACTTACATACGACCGAAGGTATTGAATTTCACAGAACTCATTTATAACGCGAGTCATCTAATTGTATTTTTTAACGCCGAAACTGCGTTTTCGCTCTTCGTCTTTTCAACATCTTCACTTTTCGCTGCGAATCATTTTTTTAATGACACGAAAATAATAAAATTTTAAGCCGCTCATCATGAAAGCTTTCCTCTCTACTTTTCATTGATTTTTGAACAAATTTAAATTCTTTCTTCGCTTTTGGCTCCATGAAGAGCATCAACTTTTTTCGACAAAAGAAACTCGCCTGCTCTTTGTATGGGTGTGTTTGATTTACAAAATCTTTTTTCACAGAAGAAGAGAAAGTTAAAAAAATTTTTAATATCAACATCACAATAAACTCTTATATATACAGAACAGAGTTTATACTTTAGTTTTTAATACGAAACGATATTTTATCTGTTCGTTCGCAGAGCGAAAAGCTAGAAAGAAGCTCTGGCTTTAAAGGGGGCCAATCTTTTTCGCTCGATCATCTATGCGAACACCTCATCATTTTTCCAACTTTTCTCTATTTATTCTTGCTTCTTCGCGTTTCACTTTTCGAAATGAAACATTTGCATATTTCATATTTTATAATAAAGTTTAAAAATGAGCAAAAATTGACACCGTTTTTCATTCGAGTTCGCTTTGTTCGCTCGACTTTAAAGCAAACAAAACACTCGCATTTGCATCGAACACACATTTACTATATCGACCAATAAATAGATGCTGAATTATGCGTACACTTTGGAAAAAAATCGGCACCACGATTTTTCAAAATAATCTCGTTCACTAAGTTTCGCTCATCTCTTTTTTCGCAAAAACGCAAGTTGTGAAAATTGAATTTCGGGCAAACGTTTTGCAGTTTGAGCGAGCAAAGCGAATGCAGCACTCGCATTTCTCAAGCAAAAACATAACGAACGGAAACGAGTCGTTTACCGAAGCGATGTTTGCAAAAATCGTTACTTCGATGTTTGTGTATTGCTTCTTTTTATTCGGAATATGATACTTTTTTAGCGAAAAAAAGCGAAGCGCAGCTCTTTTCGCCCTTCTCGCCACTCACGATGCTTCGCTTTCAGTTTATCCCGAGCTGAAAACAATCGTTGGAAGCAGTGTGCAACTTCCGTGCAATGTGACAACCGCACCTGACGATACCATACAATTGATACTCTGGTATAAAGGCTCGTCTGGCACAGGGCCTCCGTTCTACACTATAGACGCGCGCGAATCGCCTTCATTTCAAAAATCCAAACATTTCCTGCTAGATTCGTACAAAGACCGCGTAAGCTTCAATATTTCCGTCCAAACTGCAGTTCTCGTAATCGATTCTGTGCGAGAAGAAGATTCGAGTGAGTACTCGTGTCGAGTCGATTATAAATGGTCGCGTACATCGATATCAGTTACACGACTGTTCGTTGTCGGTAAGTTTCGCCGTATAAAGTAAATAAAGTTTGAAGTATGAGCAAAGTTTTGCAAACTGTAAACGACATTTCGTTGCAAAGCAATCATAATTCAAAAAAAGAGAGGAAGAAAAAAACGCAAAAGAAAATTTTAACTAAAGTTTATAAATTACAGCGAGAGCTTTGCTTTTCGCTTCGCTTAATTAGGCGTTTAATTTAATGAATAGTAAATGAAAGAAGAGGAAGAATATTCGCCTCTCTTCTTTATCAACTTGAAAAGCGATTTCGAGCATAAAAAGGTCGGCGTTTGTTTTCGCTCTCTTTCACTTCTTCGCCTTTTTTTCGTTTCTTTAAAACAGTGCCTCCGAAAGATGTGATCGTAATCGATAATGCGACCGGCACACGCTTACACACGATCGCTGGTCCTTACAAAGAAGGAACCGATTTAAGGCTCAAATGTATCGCAATTGGCGGTAATGTGAAACAAATTGAATTCTTCTTTATTTCCTGTCGAGCAATCATAAGTTTCGATTGCTGCTCGCGAGTGTGCATTGATCACACAAAAGAATAATTTAATTTATGAGTTTTTCCGCTTTCGCTTCTCTTTTTTTACTTTTCGATCGTCGCGTGCAGCGAAAAGCATCGCGAAGAAAGTGAAACCAACACTTCATTTCTGTTTTCTACATTCGCAGGCAAACCGTTGCCGACATTGATTTGGTTTTTTGACAACCAAATGATTGATGATTCGTACATTGTTGACAATAAAACAGGCAACGTCGAGAACGAATTGCTTCTCAAGCATTTAAAGCGAGATTTTCTCGATTCCGTCCTCAGCTGCAAAGCAGACAACTATCACTCGCTTCCACCTATTTCTGCGTCTTTGCGTCTCGAGATTTATCGTGAGTAACCATTCGATGCGTATCCATTCACACACACAATTCTCAGCCGAGCTTTTTCATGAGAAATCTTCGCGAAAAACTAAAACTAAAACGCACCAATTGAAACATAGAAAACATGTAAAAATGGGCATTCAAAACTTGAGAAGAGAATTTCGCCCATTTTTTCGCCAGTAAAATGTGAGCGACAAGAAAGCAGACAAATGAGCGTGGATTTGTTTTACCACCTCAACTCTGTCTGTACCAGAATACATTTCGCGTCACAGCACTTTGCATAATGAAAAACGTAATCTATTTCGCAGTGAAACCATCGTCAGTAACAATAACATCGAAAAACGAGCCTTTGCGTATCGGTCGTAAAATCGAAATGATATGTGTCTCGAAAGGATCGAAACCATCAGCGAATATAACATGGCTTTTAGATCGCTTCATTCTCAAAGAGTTTCGGTACTGATAATAGCGCAATGTTGCGCTTTAATTTCTATAATCAAACATTTTTTCCTTTTCCACAACTTTATCGCAAACTTTCGCTTTCTTCGCTTATCATTTCAAGAACGACTCATTCAACTGATGGCATGGTTTCAACGTCTACACTTACGTATAATCCATCTCCGGCTCACAACGGATCGACTTTGTACTGCTTGGCAGAGAATCCGCGACTTTTTAATAGCAGCATTTTCGATTCTCGAGTTTTAAATATTTATTGTAAGTAAAGAAGAAGAAGAAAAGCCAATGACCACTTTCAGTTAGTTGGCTTTCTTCTTATTTAATACGATTAATACTTAATTCGATTGCACTTTAGTTCGTCCCAAATTGAATTTAACGCTAGCAAACGATGCCTCGTTCGTCGTTAATGGGAGCGAAACGCAGCTTCTGTGCAGTGTAATCGCAAATCCGGAAGTTACAGAGATCCATTGGTTGTTTAACGGCAAACTTATTACTAATAATTCGATAAAAGGTAACTTCCTCTAATTAAATCGTCAATATCAACTTCCGCTGTTCGAGTTTGTTTTAACTGTGTCACTAGAAGAAGAGAGTGAGCTTTCAAACGTTTGCGAACGATTGTAAAATCAATATGTTCGAATGTTGAACAAACTAAACGCAAATTGTGATTTACAACTTTTAGATAGTGAAATGCAGCACTCGAATGAGCTTTTAAGTCCATTTTGAGCGCTGAGAAAAAAAAAATGATTGCTATTCACTGTTTAACACTTTAACGACGAACAAATAACGCATAGATTTATAACTACAAAAGCAGAAAACAGCACTAAGAGCAAAGAGATAATCGATAATTACAATTACTTAACAGGAGTGATAATAAATAAAGATCGACTGGTAATAAATGTGACCGAAAAGCATCACGGAAGCAGCTTCGAATGCATCGCGATGAATAGTGAAGGCAAAGCGAGAAGCAATCACTTACATCTCGATGTTTATTGTAAGTTATTTCTTTTTTCACTGTCTAACGAAAAGAAATAGCTGCACTCAAAGATAAACTTCTTTGTGTTTGTATTCTTCTTCGCGATCGCAACAGTGTATAGAAATCTGTTTTTTCTTGCGCGTACAGTTTCTCCAAATTGCAAAAGTCAGCGAACGATAATTTACGAGGTCGGCATTGGCGAAATGGTTAATATTTCCTGTTCTGTGGACGCTTTTCCAAAAAATGTCACTTACTATTGGAAATTTATCAACACGCACGGAATGCGACAGCTTCCAGACGATATTGTCGATGGTTACAACTCGAATCACGTTAATTACAAAGTCACTTCGCGTGATGATTACGGTTCGCTTTATTGCGATGCTACTAATGAAGTCGGCAGCATGAAGCAAATGTGTATTTTTCAAATTATGCCCACCAAAGGTACGGTCACTGGGTAATGACATTAATCAAAGATATCGCTTCGAAGCAGTTTCGACAAGCGATTCGAACAGAAACACAAAATTTTGCGTGTGTGTTCACGAATTAGGCGAACACTTTCTTTTACATGGTTTGATTAATGCGGCAATCAAAAATTCATTCTCGAGATAGAAATTTATTTTCTCGTAACACATTTCGCCGAAATTCAGAAATGCAAGCGATATTTTTGCTTTGTCGTTAATGCTGTTTGGCAAAGATCAGACGTCTGCGAGATTCGAGAGCGAACACTGAGCGAAAGCCGAGAGTTAATTTAATTTTCATCCTGTCAAATTGTTTCAAATGAAATATGTTTTATTCGAGAATTTTATACTCTCTGTTCGCCTTTGTTCGAAAAATTCGCCGTCGTAAATCTAGTTTCTCGACTCTCGAACTGAAAGTTATTCAAAGCGAAATTAACGATAATTTTTAGAAATAAATTAGAGATCGAAAGTGAATCGCGTATTCGCGAAAATCGTTAATTTTCGATTCGTTTCGAATCATTTTCGTGAGTTTTGCGACGAATAATGAGTGCAAAAGATGAATGATGAAAATAATGAGAAATTTTCGCATTTTTTTAAAACTTTCGTTTTCTCTTCGAAAAGTAATTTGCTTCTTTTTCGAATCGTTTTCGCAGCGATTCCACAGCCACCGAAAGACTGCGAAATCGACGGCAATCGATCAGCGAATGTGTTTCGCGTTCGATGTGTACCTGTTTATGCGAATGTTGGCAAAAGTCAAAAGTTTTATTTGGAATTGTACGACAGCAAGCGAAGTGTGCTGCTCTCGACGCTGGAAGAAAGCAACTTGCCGCACTTTACGCTAACCGAAAGTGACCTCAAAATTCAAAATGAAACATATATTTTCGTGATTTACTCGAAAAACGAGAACGGAAAAAGCGCGGAGATAGTATTGAGCACAGAGTCGGAAAAAATGATGCGAAGAAAAGCAGATATAAAAGGTCGGTCGTTTTTGTTCTATAATTCGATAGAAAGCCAAATTTCACAATTTCTCACTCTGTTCTACTGCTTTATTTCGCGCAGATTTTAATTTGCTTAATTTGCCGATAATTGGAATCGTGGCCGTTACAATAATAGCGATTGTCGCAATCGTTGCAGTGAGCAAAAGCTTAAAATGCTTTCTTAATTATTTACAAAGAAACGAGTAAATATAAAGTCAATGCGATTATTTGTTGACGCCAATTTTTCTCTTTCTATTCTCTTCCTCGCACTGCATCAACTTTTTCTTCCGCATCTCGCTTTTCTTATTCGCACTTTGCTTCTTTTCGCCTCTAATTTCAGCGCTAATTTACGGGAGAAAGAGGATTCGCAAAAATTAGCGAACAATAAGACTCCAGATGTTATACCGCTGAGCGTTGATTCTTTGGGTACGTTTCGATCCTTTTCTCTCTTTCTCGGCTGCTTTTCGCTTTGTTTCGCGCTATATTTTAATGCGAAACACTAATAAGAAAATAATGTCCACGCTTTTCTCCTCCCCTCCTCTCCGCTCTCTCTCCTCTCACCGCAATCGCTTTTGGTATTATCGTCCGCTTTTTACGCTCATTCGCTTTCAACTGTTTGCATTGCTTCTCAATTAAACAAGAAGAAAGCATTTCGTGTACAATTGGCGCAAAAAGTCAACAATTAAACCGAACGATGTGTATAAATAAACTTCAGGTCGAATCGATGAGAGAAGTCGGCGAATTACAGTTTTTGGCCGAATGCGAGAGCAGCAACATTTCAGTTAGTTTCAATCATTATCCACACTTCTCTCTTTTTTTGTATCGCTATGCTTCAATTAAGAATGTTAACTGCTTTTCTCTCTCTTCTCTCTTTTCTCCAAAGACTGTCGAATCCATCGAAAATCCAATATTTGCTTCGTTTGCTTCATTCGCCACTCAACAGGATACTTGCAAACAGCAACTTTCCGCTGTATGCTTTTCATCTATTTTCTCTCGTTATCATTTTCTTGTTTCTCTTTATTTCATTCATTTCTTATTTTACGTATATCGAGTACACCTTTCTCGCTATCAAACCGAATGAAACAATTCGTTTCACTTATGCACACATAGCTTCGGGTGATTTATGTCTGCTCATCGAATTCACTCTTTGCACAAAAGCGTAATACAGTCAAAATTATTTGCATTAAATTCTCGCACTCATAAATCTAATTATCTCGCTTTTTTATCGTTCACTTCGACTGGAGAGCTTTTCGAGACAAAATTATCATTATTAGCATTAAAAATTAATTGTCTCTCCGTGTATCGATTCAGAGATCAGAAATAAGCGAAAAGCGAAAGGAGTAAAGATCTGCGTTTTACTACGCTCATAAATAAGTTGATTGTATCATAGACGCATTAATTCAAAGCAAAAGCAATTCACCGCTTTTCTTCTTTACTTTTACCTCATCAATCGTCATGTCAAATTCAATCGTACAATTCGCATTTCTTATTTTTCTGCTCGTTTCCGAAACATTTAAGAATAGCTTTTCGCGATTTATGACGAGAAAAAGAAGACAACCTGTCGCTTGATTTACTGTCACTTATTCTCGCGAAAAAGCGAAGAATTTTTTTTTCGAAACACTCGCTTTGTTTTTGAGCAAAATGAAAAATAATATTTCTTCAAGCAGATGATTCTGTCAACATATCTTCTCCTTTTTTAAACACGTTTCTTCTGAATATAAATGAAAGCAAACGCGATACAATTGCTTATTCAAATCTCACAATTCAAATAGCGATAACATACTCAGAAACACGCTAAATCTTTTTTGATCATACCGCGCTTCTTTCGATAAAAAAAGAAAATTTCAAATCAAAACTTTAGCTTATTATAAACGATTACTTCAAATGAACTATAAATCAATTTTGTACATCCGTGTCCAGAAAAATCTTTCACTTCACTTAAATCGCACTTCACTGCAAACATATGAATGCGACAAATAAAATAAGCGAATATAATTTAAAAATTTAAAATTTTTCCTCTCCCACTTCCTTCTTTTCATTTAATATGTCTTGTCTCTTCGTAACGCCTTAACCACAGTTTGACAGTAGGACTGTGAAGCCAACAGCATCAGAGATTTCTCGCGGTGTGAACCCATAAGCATTAAGTAAAATAATTTCAATTCGAGTTTCTTCATTCGTTTTGTAAAACATTTACACTTAAATTTATTGTAAAATTAAGGCGTTTTTCACAGAATGTGTTCAGTTTTGCTCTTATCTTTTGCATTTTATCACATTTGTTATTGAGTTTTGTTGAATAAACTATAAACATGATTTATTTTATTTTGAAATAAATTGAATACTGCTTTCTAACAATGTTTTGCAGTGAAGTTCTCTTAA